>JABJVR010034083.1:0-33826 GCA_025773905.1 Chitala chitala
CCGGCTACAGCCCATTGTTCCCAAGATTGGTTGTAAGAAGAGGGTTGTAAAAAAAATATACCATGTTCAATTTACTAATACAAATAATAAAAAAAAAAAAAAAAAAAAAAAAAACTTCAGGATGTTTAGTCATCAACCAACTTTGCTCAGTCAGTGCAGAGTTGCTTAGATGATGTTTAACTGACAGGCACAAATTGAAGCCCCTTCCTAATACCTCATGACACAGGAGAAAAAAAAAAAAGTCCACAAAACAGAAGGAACCGCTAATTAACACCGCATCTGAACAATTACAGTGACATGGAAGATGTTTGATTAACAAAATGTTCAGTACTTTTTTTGCATCATCCTCCCATAATGGTTTGTAGTGTATGTGCATAGAACACAAACACCTACAGATCCTGTAAAAAAAAAAAAAAAAAAAAAAAAAAAAGACAGGGAGAGCACAACAGCTCTTCTGGGGGGGGAGGGGCAATTCTTTCAGAGATGATGGTTCATTCATTAAATTATACAGAGGAAACTGCGTTTTCAGCACAGACAAACGTTCGGCACTGCCTTGTTGGTGCTGCTGCTGACTTATCAATTTCACATAAATGAGGCGTGTAGAAGGAGACTGCAGAGTCCTGACAGAATCGTACACAATGACTAACACTGGTTATGCATAAAGAGCCTAAAATATGTATCTACACAAAGGTGCAGGAGCGGCCATACCCCCGTAAAAAAACAAGGTGACATTTTCCTAACAAGACTCCTTTGAACAAAACGGTCAGTGAGATTTTCCTTCTAGCCGGCATTTTAAATTCCAAGGAAATTAAAATTTTTTAATGCTCACGACTCACAGACTCCAACAAACACACTGAATTTACAAACACAGCGCCATGTAACAAAAACTCAAATATTTCTGAAAATGTTCACTTTAAGCTGCGTGAAATTAAATGTGAACCATACATCTCATTAAATACTGTAATATAAGAAACTACTACTAAAAACCAAACACTTACAACACACAGTAATGCAAACATACATCTACACTCAAAATGCTTTATGCTCCCATAGTTTTGGCACTTACTTCCTGTTTAAGCTGTTTGAAGACATAAAAAACAGGCACAAAATTGGCTTTAAATGTCCACCATTGGCCTCTCAAGTTTCCAAGTTGCTTCACCTAAATGAGGTTAAGTTCGTTAAATACACAGCCAAAACTAACAATCACCTGTATTATGAGAATTCCAACGGCCAACAATAAAACTGGATCGACAGCTTGTTACAAAACCCATCAAACAAGCGGTTCAAATGCCCTCTACTTTTATTCTTTAAAAATACCTTTTTTCCACCCCATGAAAGTACTGTTCCTTTCTAAAATGCTCCAAAACGACTGTCAGAGCCAGGGTGACCTGGGCGTCTCATTTACTGTTCCACTTCCTGTCCATCAACACGGGGTGACTGAAGTGCATTGCCCTGAAATCCATCGCGTCACTGCTGTGACATTAATCTTTCAGTTAAACCAGTGGTCTACATTCTTACACTACTGCACTAACTAGCATGTCAGAATGATCCAGTGCGCTCTCATTTTGTGTCACAACGCCATCATGAAGCAAAAAGGCAAAAGGTTTTGAAATGATACGTAATACTACAAGTGTTAAATGTATGAAGAAATACCACATTTAATCAATATTAATCATTATAGGTATAAATTACAAGAAATAAAAATTCAGATTTAGATGAATTCCACCAAAATGAAATGGGGAGTTTACCCTATTACAATCAACAAAAGCAGCTAGCAGTGCCTTTTCAAAATATCATTACTGCAAAAGGCTAAACCAAAACAAGACCAACTGGACCCAAAGTAAGCCCTAAAGCCTAGAGAACTCACTGTCTTTCTGTGTGCCGGTGCCAGAAGATGACCCAGCTGAAGCCCGACCCACTGGACTTGGGTGCTTGGTGCCTCTCCCAGGAACCTTCAATCCACTTGGCTTCAGCATGTTCACAGGTCTCTATGATGGCTTCGATGCCAAAAAATCCCCAACTTTCAAGCGGTGATTCTGATGTAAGTGTTAGGCATCCAAGTGTCGGGCTTCCCCTCCCATTTCCCTAAAAAACAAAGTGAATCACATCAAGTATGGCCTCTTACATAAAGCTATGAAGACTTTACTTACACCACGACTTTAGTAAAGCTGCACTCACTTTTTCCCGACTTTAGTAAAGCTGCACTCACTTTTTCCCTGTTTTTCCCCTGATGTTTATAATATCAAACCAACATCCTGTCTGCCCATTCCCAGGCCGTTTTCCCACATTCTTGAAACACGTGGGAATACACTAGTAAATATGCACTAAAACTGGCTTCTCTCAAAAAGGACAAAAATTAATTCGATAGCGAATTTACGCGATTTTGGCTGTACATTACATTTCCTTTAAAGATTCACTTGATACACGCCTACGAAATTCAAATGATCTTAAAACTGCAGACCACGTTGTCCGCAGGTAACTACTTCACACCTTCCCACAGAGCAGGACACGATCTCTGATGTTATCCTCATTGAGAACAATGGACACCCTGGACCATTTAATTTGTGCCCGTTTAGCGGTCATATCAATCGCGTAATCCGAAAATCTAACATCACAGCAAGGTTTGGTGTAACCTCACGTCACTGCCCCAAACTGCAGAGTCTACATCTCAACATCACCGCGTTGCTCTGGTACATGTCGCAATGCCGCCGGCTTCTCTTTTTTACAACAAATCTACATTCTTAATCTAAAGTACATTTACCAGTCGACAGGCTATTTTAATATTATTTCGTAATAATGAAAGCACTGAGAGCATTTACAACTTAAACACTAGAAATAAAAGGCAGTTTTACCATCGCACATACTTTATAGTTTGTCGGCTTTAATACGTGACACGTTGACACAGGTGTAAATAGTTTTTTATTTGTTAAATTTCCAAGATAAAAGCAGTAAACAGCCGTCTTGCGTTGTAACGCCGGCGAAGAGGCCGTACTTGTATCTGCTGTGAAACACCCCTTTTCGCACTTAAAATACAATTCCACTCCAAGAGAAAAGGATCGCTTTTCGCATATTAATTTTAATCGAGCGCAAATGCTAAAAGTAAATCGTATTAATACAGACGGATTAAATTAAAGTAATGAGTGTCTTGCAACATTTCTCTGATTCTTCTGCTTCTATTGTTGCGTTTTCACTGCAGCCGGGTCTTTTATTTCTTCTCATGCAAGACGTATAACGTTGTAAAGCCAAAACCCTTACCTCTGATTGTCCAAGTAGGCATATATTTCTTGCAATTTTTCGAGGCACTCCTAGCTGGTCTTTTGGAGAGAAAAATAGACCTCCGGTTGCAATAAGGCTTGTAATTTATCAACCGGGTGCCACTCCCTTACAGCCACAAGCGGAGACGCGAAAAATATGGATGCTGAGCTCAAGTGAGAAGAAGCGTGTGGCAGGAGCCTCGCCGCAGTACCCGGAATGATGAAAAATTCAGGTCATTTTGCGAATGCTACGGTAAATAAACCGAAGCTAATTTGTCTAGATCTACTTCTTGAATGAGTACGGTATGATGCGTATTTTACAGTGAGAGCTGGGTGGAACTGAACGCAGCATCAGCAGCACCGGCGATTCCGCTTTATCGGTTCTGTATAGGCGGTGGATGCATGAATTGTGCCGTTCATCGGACGTGTGGAGCTGAGGGGGAGGTGGCCTTCCTATTTTTTTCGCTTTCGGCTCTCCCTCCCAGTCTCGGCCTCGTTTTGCATTTCTCTGTTGACTGTCTTCCTCCTGGGCCAGACAAAAGAGGAGCCGAGCGAAGGGGGAGTCGAGCGAGGGAATAGCTGTGACATTGGAAGAAGTCGTCGCCAGCTGTTCACAGCATCAAGGCCGGATGAAAGAAAACCTCATATTCCCTCTGCTGTAGCAAAGATAATGCCACCTCCGGAAGCTCTGTTATATTTTAAAAACCAATGTCAAGTTCTGCTGGGCAGACTACTGGATGTTATACATGGGCATTTAGGAATTCTTCACTTGAACATTTCTGACAGACCAAAAGTCAACTGGAAACGGACTCGCATTCTCATTTCATTCTGTTTTCTGTTAGAGATGAATAGTAGTTATTTCTTTAGAAATATCCCCATTAAATTTAAATAAAGCTACATTCAGCGTGAAATAAGATTAACTTTGTGGAGCAGAACACTCACATTTGCCGTAGCAGAGCTGTGCTGGAAACAGTAAAACCAAATAGAACCTATATATGTAGTATGTGGCCCCAAGCACCAGCCACTACGTTACTCTATTGTTATATTGTAGTTTTGTCCAGCTGCCTGCTGTTTGAAAATTTAAACATAAAAAACAACTGTAGGCTTCTATCAAATTATACAGCATATGTAATAAATGACAACAGTCTTATTGTCAGAAGGTTATTTTATTATCCATGAGACAAACCCAGCTGACTTTGCTGCCCTCTCTGAAAGACACATACTAAAGTAGATGTAAGCCTAAAGGAGAAAGGAATGATTGGGAAAAGGTGACCATGGATGGACCTGCAGATTGGAGCGTTCCTGCATGGGAGTCACACAGAACTGTATACCAAAATAACACCGTGTACTGAGTGGAAGGGTCCGAGCATATATTCTGTTAAAAGACAAAGTTCATATAGAGTGCAATAGCGTGAACGAAGCCACCCAATTGCAACAACATGCTACAAGGAAATGCCATACTGCATGCACTTAATATTAGCTGATGTTTGAAATCTGTTGTTTTTTGCCCATATACAAAGTTAAGATAAAAATCTCAAAGATTTAATAAACTACAAGTATTACCCATATATTTTGACAGCAAAATGGCTTCTAATTGATTGCTCTCCAATGTGGTATTGCCTCTTGTGTAACTCAATAATGCAGCTACCTGACTTTAAAAATAAAGAGAAAATGTGTGACAAATCTGAAAGCACTGATTAATCTTAGCTTTTTGCAGGACATAACATTACACACTCATAGCTGCTATCATTTTTCAACACTGAAGAAGCTTTGTTCAGTGAGAAGAATCTTTTCTGCTTCATTCATGTGGACAAAGAGAAGGAGTCAACTTCAGCAAGAATGAGGGGGTGGTGACAGTCTCTGGTGGAGAGAAGCGAAAACAGGAAATGAATTCCTTCTCCTGGCTACAAGCATGTGGGCAGGCTTGTAAGAGTGCAGTCGGCAGCACTGCTTCAAAAAGATGGGAAAATCACCTATCTAAACACACGTACGTAATTTAAAGTGTTCCAAAACTTTCATGAACTGTAAAGACTGGAAAATAAAGGTAAAATTTATAAAAATATTAACCTCAACTGTATTTTATAAAGAGTAAAGCAGTTTCAAAGTGAAGTAATTTCTGATGGCACAAAAGTGTGGACTGCCTGGATGTGTGCAGAAATACCCTCGCTGTTTAGTTCTTAGCAATGCTATTTTAGGAGAAACGAAGCGGGACAGAACGTGCAGATCAGTTCCACACTAACAGCAGTAACACGCCCATATTCTGTATATGGGAGCAATTACCACCTGAATGAGCAATGGGTTGTAATCTAAAGTCTCAGATGCAGTTTTAGGAATAATAACTATGCTTAACTCAGAGTATAATAGATGGTGTCCCCCAGTGCCCATGCAGGTTTTAAGGAATGCACTTCAACTGACTCAAGTAACATCCATTGGATGAGAAAAATAGCTGAATTGAATATATTCAGAGAAATATTTATTGCAAGAAAAATTGTCTTTAATTTATCTGACAGCTGGACTGTAGTATTCCGAATAATTCCAAATGGAATACATTATTTCAGCCCATGTAAAGATCTGGTGGGTGATTATTATTATCTCGAAAAGATAAGACGTTCAAGCATTACAGTTACCACTACCAGTAATGAAATGGTAGTGCATTCTCAGAAATTCACTGCATTCATATATCACAATTTATACTGTATTTGTTTATTTACTGTATATTTATACAGTTTATACTGTAACCTGTAAAGCCAGTTATAGCTGAACCTTCACAAATCAACCCGTATCACAGAAAGTGTATGCAATCTGATAGTGGATTTAAGTACATCTGCCTCCCCCCTTGTTTTTTGTAAATTAACTTAGCCGATATGTTTTTTTCCCCTCAATTTTAATCGCCGTACAAGAACTACGAGCGCTAGCTCACAGTGTTATTACAGCAACTCCATACAGTATTACATACGTTCACATCCTTCGCTACTTCTCCCAGAAGCTCTTCGCACGTTTGGACCGGTAAGCGGGCCGCAAAGAAGACGACCCCATTACCAGTGGCCCCAGGTAATATGAGTTTGAGACCTCTGTTACAGTGCAGCAATGACAGCTATTCCTCAGTCTTCTGTATCTTGCAGAGGGCTTGAAAGCAGATTCACTAAACCAGGCACCTTTGGAACAAGTATTGCAGGTCCTTTATTCACTGAGAATACAGTATGTTATGTAGAGGCGCCATCTACTGGTTAACTATAATTATTATATTTAATATTTTAGCATTAACCGTAAAATTTTGTGTACAACGCGGTGTTTAAAACATTTTATTTTTCAAAATAAATGAAACCTTTCTGACAAACAAGAACGAGAAGGTATCATAAAACTGCTTCCCTCAACATGGCATTAAAACACACTTCAAGGAAAAGTGTGCACATTTGTACATTTTAAGGAAGTACTGTATTTTACACTTAACAAAGCTGTCCTTAATTTTCCCATACACCTGCCCATTATCACTAGGTATGTATTCTACGAAGAAAAGCTTTACTTTGTATCTAGCCTCAGAAGCTATGTATGTTTGGCTAGCACTGGGATGGAAGACCACCGGACATTAGCAGGTGCTGTAGGCAGTCTGCTATAGAAGGAAATGCAACTCACCTGTCAGCTGCTAAGACACCAAGTGCATGACTGTAAACTGGTATGGAGCTCAACATATGATAACATGGGTCTCGCTAAACAACTACATAATCTGTACTTAATCTCTATAGTATGTTTCAAGATAATAACAATGGAACGTTATGTCAATAAAAAGTCATGTACTGCATTACATCTTTTTAATGTGTTTCGTTACATTCATATGGCAGCATATAAAAAACACTGAAACAACATTTACACTGAAGAAAGCGTACAAGCAAAAAACATTCAGATACTGCGCACAGACAATGCAAATCCGCTGACAAACAAACAAACAAAATGCAAACATGCAGATGTGAGCATATTTGCTTGTAAGACTAGATTCATTCAGGTTCATACTATTTGATGATGTAATTTGTCTAGCTTTCTGTTTGCTTCGTTAACAGTGAGACCACAATACTTGTGTGTTTTGTATACCATCGATACATGCTGAGCTTCAAGGTCTTTGATCTTGGGTTTGATGGATCTTGAAAACAGGACGGATTTCCCTCATTAAAGAAGTACTGATACAAACATAATGCTGACATGTGCCCATGTCTGCTGAATATTCCTTTGTAAATTTCAAATACATAATGTGCTGGTGTAAAATGAAGCTAAGTGTCATTTAATTGTCAAAATTAACCTCTGTGCAAAATTTTTTAGAATGTTTGGCATTGTAAGGAAATTTAACAAACCGACTACTTTGCAAACCAGACGTAAATCTTATCTTTCATCCTACCTCTCAATGAATTAGATTTTGCTGTGCCGTACAAAAAATACTGATGCATAAATATATTAGATCTATTTAAAAGAAGAAGGTTATGAGGTTTCTCTGTAGGTGGTGAACAGACAATGTTATTATTACTGTATTGTAATACATACAGTATATTTTTAAATTTGCATTATCACATGACAGGGGTACACACACCCATTTCTCTGTATCAATTATCAGTTCTAAACTAGGCAGAATGTTATCTTGTCAACAGAAAACAGTCTTTAGGTGTTTAAGTCTTTCTGTGTGTGTGCGTGTGTGTGTGTGTGTGCAATTCACAATACACCCAAAGCTGCTGATTGTGCTGCTATTAAAGGGATTTTGCTAAAACTGCTTTCAGAGGTCAACATTAAAAACAGACATGAAGATAGAAACACCAACGGTGGCCAATGAACCAGATGCAGCACACGCTGATCGATGTGCAGACACCAAGGCACACTTACCTATTGTTTTTGTAGTTGTAAACACGCTAAATAACACCTAGATAACCAGATCCCAGATGGGATCTTAATAAGTCAAACAGCGAATGTGTGAGGAGTGTGTGAAGACAGGCGACCGGACCCAGGCTTAATGTCCAGCATGGCCTCCTACGTCTGCAGCTCCAGTAGGAGGTTCTTACTCCTTAAACGTTCGGCCTCCTCCAGGGCACGGTGAGCCTCTTGCAGCTCTTCTAGGATTCTGAAAAATCTGGCAAGTTCATCCAGCTTTTCCTGCCCTACAATTAAGAAATCAGAAGCCCAGTCAAGCAATCAAGCTGCCACTTCCACAATTTCAAGAGCCAGCGGACTCTGTCTGAATATAATACACTCCCATCTGCAGACAGACATGCACAGTATAAAAATAATCCTTTACAATAACCATTTGTGGATAACACGGTAATTACTAATTATTTCTGATGGGCTGCTCATGTCTGAAAGTCTAATACCGACATACATATTTATTGTTCTTTAAGTCGGGATGAAAGTTTAAACTTACCTGGAGTACATTCTTTGCCATTGCCCTCCAGTGACTTGACCTTATCTAAGTATTTATCCCTTCAAAGAGACCATTAAGCACTCGGTATTAGTCAAAGGTCATAGTATAACAATATTATAAATTATGTCACCTGGGTAATGTCATTGAGAATTCAGGACATCTGATAAAATAATCGTGTTTGAATTAAAAGTTAGAAGCACCTCATAATTTGCTTGACCCCTGTGAGGTGTCGGAAAATTATCTGGGATTCCAGATCAGGGTCAAGTGGATCGTACCACTCCTGCAGTGTGACACCATGTTGGGTCTTGTCACATCCTGCATCTGGGAGCAAGGTTGACACAAAAGTCTTACGCAAACTGCCTCCCTTTCCCTCTACCTTTTTAATTTAGAATGACGGTTCGTTGCAATACCAGCTTTGTCCTTTTGGTGGCAGCAACTCCATCTGTCTCCTTTATAAATTCCTGGGTGATAGGAGGTCATGGTGTCTGTATTGTGGCTGCAAGCTTTCCTTAACGCAGAGAGCCACTGATTCAACTCATTGACGCTCTAAAGAATGAAGAGACATCAGTCACTAAAGAAGGTTTAATATAAAAATGACCTAATCATTGTTTTCATTCCTGATGTCATTGCAGTTGGCACCTCTAATTAGTTTAGTGACAATTTAGTGCCTAGACTGACCTTGCAGTCTAAATAGAGGGTCTCCATCTGTCCAGTTTCCTCAGAGGAGATGATCTGCATGACGTTGGCACTTCCAAAGCTTTTCTCCTCCACCTTCTCCACCGCTTTGATCTTTGGAAGAGCAATGCAGAAGGTCTTCTGCAAAAACGAATAAACAACCAATAATGGTCACACCACTGTCTTTTATATACATATATATATATATATATATATATATACACACACATATGTAAGACAGTGTTAAGTGAATGGAATCCTAATTCTAAAACTTCCTAAAACTTCAGAGGTCAAGATTATATTCTTGACATCTGGGGTTACACTCAAGAAGCTGCTGTTCAGTAATGAGTCATGCTCGCATGTTGGATATATTCAGGTGCGTCACAGTAAGATGGAAATGTATCACATGTGAAAATCTTGTCAGGTCCATTTCACTTCATACCAACTTCCATAAATAAGGGCAGCACTTTTTCTGACTGTTTTAGCAGGTGTACATTATCACAAATTCTAACAGTCACATTATTTTTAAAATATCAGTTTCCCCTCAGGTTTTTACACCAGTTTCCTGGCAAAACTGTGAAATTAGCAGCATATTTTAAATTTTAAAAAGCTGCAAAGCAGCTGACCAAAGGTTAAAGAACACATCGAATGGACTATCAGATTTGTCTAATATACTGAAAATGGAAGTAAATGATTAGCTACAGTGATATTTATTAGAATCACATGGTACATAACGGTGCACTGTGAGAACACACTTAGACCCAGTGTTTCTGTTACAGATTAGCCATTGAGTAGGCAATGTATACTTTGTTCAGCTTTGTTTTTCCAGGCTGGAAGGAAGAAAAAATGTTTTCATTAACGAGTGTAGTCAGAGTCAGGCACACATGTCACGACCTTTCAGAGCACTCAAGTTCAGTCACGACCCATCTGTTAATCAACAAAAGAGCAGCGCAGTCTGTTAATCAGCACAGCCGAAGGCGATTTATCTGATGGCAGAGGCAAATTAAAATAATAAAACACACACACACACACACACACACACACAAATTAGAACATTATTCAAGAAAGATAATTTGACTCAAATAAACGTAGAAACACCCAGAAATGCACACACCAAAGTATTTTTAGTCATAAATACAAAGTAGCTTCAATGTGGGCTTTCCCTCAGTGTGATACTAAAATCTTTTATCATTTATTTTCTTCAACGTCATAGGCTAATTTAAGAAATTGTTTTACATTTCACTGATAGATCAAGAGACTGTTTGTGTTACCAGCACTTCATTACTGTAGCTGTGTTTTTATTAGCCTGGAGGTATGTCTTATTTTGTATATACTAGCATGTCTGGATTCATTTAAAAAGACAGTACAAACACCACGTCGGTCCTGATGCAATGCAACCATTGTATGAAAACAACTACCGTGTACTTCAGTACTTTAATACCCAGTTAGCTTGTTTTCCCTACACTGTTTTGTATTTTCTCCATGATGTGTGTCAGACTCAGACTTCCTGAGTGTATGGCTAACCCTAGCCATATTTCACAATGCTGTAATGGATAAGTGGCGTTTCACATGCACACTGCTACTACAAGTTTAAAGTTTCTTCATCATTATAAAAGTATGAGAACAGTTGAGCTAACGATCATCCGCACTCAGACTTGGGCCATCCTGCACAGATAGATTCTGCTGTGATTTTTTTTTTTTCCCTTCAGTTTGCCACCTGTAAAAAAACACTAACCACACTTCGTCATCAGCCTCGCAAACAGCACCCGGTGCTGGTTATTCAATGCTGATGTTTTCTTGGCTTGAAATAAGGGAGACTTCTGGAAAATACAGGCCCACTTCAAAGCAACAATGATTTTGTACAGAATGAACGTCTTCTGATCCCACCTTGGAATGCTGGGTTCGCGCATAGGACAGGGTGCCTTTGCTCAGGGTGACATAGTATTTCTTAAAGGGGGATGTCATCAGCATGCACTTGTCCTTGGTCCTGTGAAGAAACAAGAAGCCCTCTTTTTCCATAGAGCCACACTGGAGACTCATCCGGTCCTGGAGGCCTAGGTCTGAAACACAGGCAGGGAAAAGGGTAAACCACATCAGGGGCACCTTCCTCTTTACAAATACTTCTAGTTACATGTAGGCTTTCCAACATTAGCTGCCCTCTAGGTAATCTGACGGCTTGGACATAAAGACAAGTATGAGCATAGTACCAGCAAGAGGGTGAAACATGTTTGCTTTTTGACTGGGAGCAGCTAAATGCTTTCAGACATAACATATTTTGTGAAGAAGACAACACAGTGGAATTTGTCAGGCAAATAACACCTTCTTTGTAGACTGGGATTCCACTACAGAACACTGAATGCAGCTCAGCAAACAACCACGGTTTTTTGACTACTATTGCATGCTTCTGCCTGGAAACACCCACCTGCTTTGTCCTCGCAGCTGACCAACTGGGTTATAAAGTCCTTCAACTGAGCAATGCCCTGCTGGATAGCAGGCTGCATGGGAACCATCCAGGGCTCTTTGGAGAAGCAGGCAAGTGTGTCCAGATTGCCAATGCTTTGCACAGCCTGAGAAGAAGCAATTCAGGACTGAGACAGATTTATGGGAGTAATGAGCCACTGAGACACAGGTACAGGGGCAATTCAATACTGAGACATAGCTACGGAAGCAACTCAAGACTGAGATACATGTATGGGAATAATTAGACACCGAGACACAGGTACAGGAGTAATTAATTTAGGACTGAGACACAGCTACAGGAGCAATTCAGGACTGAGGCACATCTGTGGGAGTAATGAGACACTGAAACACAGATACAGAAGCAATTCAGGACTGAGACAGCTACAGGAGCAATTCAGGACTGAGATACAGCTACAGGAGCAATTCAGGACAGAGACACAGCTATGGGAGCAAATCAGGACTGAGACACAGCTACAGGAGCAATTCAGGACTGAGACACAGTTACAGGAGCAATTCAGGACTGAGACATAGGCACCCAAAGGTTCTTCTCTGTTCAGCTATTGCATCATGTTGCCAGGCACGTGTTGGAACATGTTGAGCTCGATGACAGACCTGGTGCCAGGTGTGGAAATTTAACATGTATGCTAAGATATATATTATGATTATCAACACATCTCCAAAAAGCAGGTCTTCTGATAGTGACACATGAGGACCGAAACATTTCACAGGACAGACCGTATGACCTCTGTATTCCTAATAAAAACTTTCTGCCTAAACCAACTGCAAGGACAACTACAAGACCCACGGCATTCATCCGAGTTATTTAAACCATGACACAGACAGGGGACAGGCAGCCCCTCAGCTGGTACCTTGGCCAGCAGAAGTAATGTGCGGCTGGTGCGCGCATCAGCATGTTTCTCTCTCAGGTGGAAGAGCTTCGGTGACATGATGGCCGGAGAGATAAAGCGCAGACACAGGAAACTGGTCACAGCAATGAACTTCACCTTCTGCACACACAGACAGCAGAACAAAGAGTGACATTTCACCCATGTGTCTCTGATCTTTGGCTGTATCATATTTTCTCTGACCACCATATTTGATTAAACTAAAAAACTTGGAACAAACAGTTTGATAAATATTACAATAATGAATACCTGTAATATAGCTTTATGTAGCTCAGATATGAACTTCCAAGTGATAAAGATCAGCTTGTATTCCAGAATACTACACTCACCCTGTACTCCTTCTCTGGAAAGCGCTCCTGGACTCGCTGGTACAGCTGTTGGAAGGTGTGACAGAGGGAAGCAGGGCAGTAAGACGCTGATTGGACAATGGCATGGAGCAACTCAGCGAGGTAGGACTGGAGGTGGCTGGTGCTCTGCTGGATCACATCAGCCTCTGTCTGTACACGGTGTAGCCCGCTGCACCTGTGCACCAACACAGTTGTAGGTTATGGTAAGAGCCAGCATACACAGGCAGAACCCAGCCTCCCAGTGTGGCCTGTAAAACATTGTTAAGCTGCTGAAAAACTACAAAACAGTAGTGGGAGTTGATTGCTGGACCAGACGGTTAAAGCTTCAGACCCTGGGAGGAAAACTACTATACTTTTCAGCAGGTGTTTGAATTTGCATACTAAACACCTAGCTGATAAAAAATGTATAAACTGCCAGAACTATGGGTAACAAGTACAGGGAGTCTCACTCCCTATATATTTTGTAAAAAAACAAATCCACGCAGTTCCACCAAGCCCTATTTCCATGAAACAGGTGTAATTGGCACATACTCTAAATGGTTCTTCACAGTGTATCTACAGTGTTATGCATATCCATATGGTACCAAAAGGATGTGAACATGTTAAAAATTAATCACAGTAAAAATTTAAGCTTTAACTGAGCATGTGTCTGGATGTCTCTTATTACCCAGCTTCTTTCAGCTCCACTTTGTTGGGGTCCAACTCCACATACTTCTTCTCATCGAAGATCCGGTTGATGGTGGGGCCTAGGAGCCTGTGAAGATACTGCATACCTGCCACCTGTGAAAGCAGGGATAGGTGAGGCAAGGTGGGGCACCACGTGACAGATGGGGGAAACGCCATCAGCTGTGCATGGATGTTGGATAGTCAGAAGTAGTTAGCATACCTTCAAGAATGACTCCATGGACTTGGAAGCCAAGGAGTTGCTTCTAAACAAGGTGTTTGGTTCACCTGAAAAACATCAGTTTTCCATGATATCCACATCATCCTTCAATAGTAAAACGATCCTCCTGTAATCACATGCAGAATATAACTCTTTTTCCCACTTATGACTTACCAGTCTTCTCCAGCTCTAGTTTGAACAGAACATCCAGGAATTCCTTCACCAAACCCTGTCCAAGGAATAACTTCACAAGGTTTGTGGCCACTTCTTGTCGGCTTTCAGCTGTTGTAGTTTCGTCGATGAGCATCATCAGTTCCGGCAGGTTGCCCTACATTTATGGCACAAGTAAAGAAACGCTGCAATTCAGCTTCAATAATACCATTTAAAACCATCCTATATGCAACAATACTAACTTTACTACTAAACTGACATCAATATACTAAAGTAATTTGGAAACAGCAAATAAATTAATCATTTGTGCCGATTGCTATAATGAACCGCAAACGATGTTTGGTTCTAACTTTTTTTTAACAGTTTCTGAATTACTCTCAGCAGTTCCAGAGCACTGGCATTTCCAGGGCACCAAGTCAAGTGAAACGTCATACCGTGTGCTGCGTTTGCTACTCACATTAAGGTTGGTGCCCACAGACTGGCACAGCAGTTCCACCAGAGGCTTGTAGCAGCTGGAGGGCAACACCGTCTCATCTCTGAGTCTGAGCTGCAGCCGCAGAGAACCCAAAGTGCCCCTGGCAGAGAGGGCATCAATTGGTCAGTCCCTGGACAGACACACACACACACAAACACACACACACACACACACACACACACACAGCCCTGAAGTGACAACAGGCAACAGCTTTACACTCCAAACAGGCCTGCCTCTTTGAGGTGGTCTATCGATGTCCCATTCTACACATTTTCAATCTCAATTTGAGCACCCCCAGTGAGAACGATCAGCTGTAAGAATGGGTGGAAAGCTGTAAACCAAATGGGCATAAGTCACTTTCTGCAAAAATGCCAGCTAACAAACAAAAATTAAAGCTTTCGTTACAAAATGACAGCTGCAGTGACTTAATTTAGCCAGCCAAGTGGATTATTCCATTGTGGAGAACTCAAATGAACTGTGTGACAGAGCAAGGTGAAACCAAGTTAGCCTTACAGACAGGCTTTTAAAAGTTATTAGAATGTACTATTACAGCTTAGACCTCTGGAGGAAAGACTGAGCTGTATCTTTTATTTATTTTCAAACCACAAGCTCCACCTCATTCTGTGGCTCATCTTGCTGAAAAATTAGTGCACTTCTGGGGAGATGGCAGGAATTTTCCTGGCAAGACCCAACAAGAACCAGTCACTAAACAGCAAGTGACAGATGGTGGAGTGACAAAAAGCTCATCAGGGTGGAAACGGCACAGTGAAGAGACACTGAGGCAAAATAACCAACAGCAACAACAGCCTGACTTGTTCAAAAAGAAGAAAGAGGATCACTGTATGAAGAGGGAGATTAGGCAGGATTAATTGGAAAATTCTTTCCAGATTTATTAAAATCAGCCACACTGGATGTCAGGGGGCACATTCTAGAAGGCCAATTTCACACGCTACCTCTTGACACCCCATAAATGGTTTCAGTTGCTATTCATCTGATTTGATTTTGTATGATCCTATTTTTACAGTATAATGGCTATTATGTTAAGTAAAAAAGAATGAAAACCTGTTTTCGGTTTGCTGTGAGCTAGCACTGAAAATCGAATCCTTTACTATGGGAATGACAGTTCCATTTTTTGAGGGGTGAGGGGTGAGTGGTAGAAATACGTCACAATTTGAAATCTAGGAAAATTAATTCACGCATATATATTTTTTTCAATTAATTGACAGCTCTGAGTAATTTTGTAATTGCAGGGTATGTACAGCCGTGTTCAATTCCTTTTCAAGAGTCGACAGTAAGTCGACCAAACATATTTCAATTAGCTTTTGCTGTAACTGGAATAAAGGCTGTGCTGAGACAATAGCATTTAAAATTGGCTTTCAACGAAACAGAAAAAAATGTTATCACGACCCTAGGAGACATCTACTAAAGAAATTAGGCCGTTGCAAACCATAGAATCATGTGGATTTTCATTAAACATAAACCCTAAATGTAAGGCATCATTCATGGTCTGTTGATGTCACTGTGGGAAATTGTAACTGTATGAGAAAATGGGCAACTGAGAGATATGTTTGTGTGAGCACATGACGTATACAGCTAGAATGTTGCTAAGTTTCATAGTCTTGTCACTTGGACTCCAAGACGTCCTTTTTTATATAGGTCTTCCATTGCTTCAGGCTTTCCAGCACATCTTCTGTTATTTCCCAATTCACCCATGTAGTCACAAGCAGTTGACACATTACTCCCATGTGAAATATGGATGAAATGTGCTGCTGTTTTGGTGAAGTCCGTTTCATTGTGAAACTGCTTCTCATCCACCCATAATCATGTGATGAAGACCTTTCAGGCTCACCTCGCATATCCTTCTCTTTTTGATATCTCCTCAAACATTTGCACTTCTTTGTGCAACCCCTTTCCTTTTACATAACACTTCCGTTCCAACACCTCTCCCCGCCCCCATTTCCAACTCCGGCCTACTTATCACCACTAATTCCTGTTGAAAACCCACATTGCCAAATGATCTTTTACAGAGCTAGAAAAACCAGGGATTTAGTTTTAGATAGGATTATCACTTCCTGTCAGCACATGAGATGACACACAGACACACAACGGCAAAAACAAGCCCACGGGAAGCAGGAAGAACTTCTCCATGATTGCAGATTGAATCTTCAGCTCTGCACAAAATGAGGGACACTGAAATGATTCTGTCTAGATACGAAGGCTGGAGTATGACAAACCTGTGCAGCTTATGTTTAATAATTGTTGTCATTCCCGCACCCTAATCAGACTGAATCAGCAGGGATTTCCAGCAATCACCTTTTAATCAGATAAATCATTGCTGGATACTACCTCTTGTAATTGCCACAACTGTCCTGTGAAGGCTGGAAAGTGGCTTTTGTTAACAGGGCCAAAGGAAGGATAATATTGGTGTGATGACTCACTCATGCTGACTGTGTTTAGGTTTATCTGGGCCAAGCCGGAACCAGCCTTCTTCCTGCTGTGCAGTCTGGAACCTGTTGATGTTAAACAAAACCTAAAGGGAATAAGAATTCCTAATTAAAAGGTAAGTGACAGGGTTGAAAACTTCCTCTCTATCCAACAAGTCCTGACCAAATTAAAACATTAAAAATATCTGTCTTGGATTATCTCAAAAACATAACCATCTCCAAATAAAATTAAGAAAAGGGTTTAGCAAGATTTAGGTGAGCTGGGTGACAGGTTTTCCTAATTCAAGGGTTTAAAAAAAGTCTGACCTTCTAGCTTCATAAGAAAGCTCAGTATTGTAGTTGACGTTAAGGAAACGTTAATCATGCATCTTGCTGGCATCTCTGAGGGCTTCATCCATGGCTCCTTACCTTGCCGAGGAAGTCGTTTTTACTGACGAGGTCCCAATCCCATACTTCAACGCTCAGCAGGCTGTCACTGGGGGTGTCTTCAAGCTCAAACTCGAAGCTCTCGTTCCAGCGAGGATAGCAGGATTTCTTCACCACCTGCTCAAAGCACGCAGACGCACAACGTTTGGTATGAGCCATGGCTACTGACCCCGCCCACTTCTCTGGCCACCCACAAGAACTGGGGTTTGCAGTCTTACCGCACTTTCGTGAGTTTTGCCATTGTAGCGCACTCTAACAAAAGGGTCTGACGCGCCATTGCGGTCCTTTTTGGCAAGGTCTCTGAGGGTGCATACAACAGAAAGAGCAGGTATAAAAACCTGAATAAATTAAAAGCGTGCAGACACACACACACACACACACACACATACCTACCTAGGTCCCTCTAGTTAGACAGTGAGTGTCTAAGACAACCTAATCATTACAACGTCCTGCATCGTGTATAACTAGCACATTTTCAAAACAGAGAACAACAAAACCAGTTTATGTGATGTGCACGTGTCAGGGCATTCTGTCACTTATTGTTTACAAACACCTTCCATGTCAAATTGCATGTTTCCTTGAGTCTATCTGCTTCTGCCTTCACAATTTCTTTTCTCTGCTCTTATTTTCAGACCTGTTAGCTCAGTAATACCTCTAAGACTCCCTGCATAACATGAACTTTCAAGATTCCTCACAAGTTTTCAATAATATTCAAGTCTGAGACCATCCAGCGCCCCCATGTCTCTTCTATAAACACTCCATGGCCTAAAGGTACATTCCAGGTGATTGTCCTTTTGAAACACCGACGTCCTGTTCTGCTTCATGTTTTCCATGCAAGCTGGGACATTTGAGTCTAGGATGTATTATTAACTGCTTAAACATGTTCATACAACATTTCCCATGACACACAAAGCCAAACCTAATTTATTCACCCCTTACCCAAAGCTGGTGGTTTTTCGTGTACTTGTGATTTCCTTTTTTCTGACCTGAGGTTTTGCTCCAGAAAGTCTTTTCTTTTTGTGATCTCTTTTATACTTTAGACAGTGATTGTTATGGTACAAAATGCATCTGTGAGCTCTGCCATGCATTCCATTGTTAGGTGACATTTACTACACTACAGGTCTCTAAACATTGTCCAGTGTGCTCTTTTGTTGTGATGTAGGAGATCTATTTTTGCAGACATGACCATTTTGCCAACTGGTAGCTCTGTATGTTTTCTTGACTTCAGCTGCTCTGTTTAAATGTTCTTGACAATGTCTCTGACGTTTTATAGCTTCGTCTGTTTTGTAAAAGTCAATTATTTTATTGGCAATTTCCTTGGTAATTGTGGGAGAGACCCAGGACTATTGAAAGGAGGAAGAACTACAATTAGAGTCTATAAGTTTACCTTTGGAATTCTTCTTTTTGTCTTAATTGAAGCCCAGTGATGTACATTAACTGTTCTAGGCCTTGTTACACTAGTAACAAAATTGAAGTGTGCTGTACAATTTCACATGCTTTACTTACTTTGAATCCTTAAAATGTATATAAACATTAGTTATTTTCCTACATGCCTTCAATGCACAAGCATTGTAGTAAAGACCCTAACTTTTAAACTTTGCATGACATTTGATTCAGACCTTCTGCAAATATATGTGCAAAATACTTGCAAAACATATTAAATCAATGACTGTATCATACCTATCTACAGACACCACAGTGATGCCGTAGTTCTACGAGGTGAAAATCGGAGCGTTCTTTTTTATAGTATATGCCGTACAAACACGCACAAACCATTAGTAACACATTCACTCACCTGGCCTCAAAAATCTGGCAGCGCAAAATTTTGGGCACGTTTCCTGTGCCCAGCACCGATATCCGGAGGTGAATTTCTCCCTGCACCTCCTCATCTGGGTCAATTTCCGTTAGGTTCAGCCAGCTGTCCATCCCTTCAACAAAGAAAGACAGGAGACAATGTGTGTGTTACAGCACAGGTAGCGCAGAGCTCAACAGGATGTCACAGTGGCTGAAGGACCAAATGCTACTAAAAGCTAGAAAGGATGTAAGAACGGGGGAACACGGCTTCACAATGTGACAAAACTATAAATATATGTGCCAAAGCCTTAAATACACCCTGGCTCCTGTACATCTAGGTGTAAATGAGGATTTAATAAGACAAAAAAAATAGAGCCACCACCATAAATGTAACCTTAGTCAGAAATCAACAAGCCAGGCACACGCAATATCCAAGGATTGGGGCTTAGAATAAACAAGAACACAACGGCACACAAATGAAAGCTGATTACTCAACAATTAGCAAGAAGGTAACAGGTTGTACTGTCAGTGCACGGTCTGTAACAGTATGAAAATAAATCTGGCTTTAAGATACAAATCCATGCGCAGCAAGCATATTATAATTCAAGTCAGGTATGTGTTTGGTCAAAGCCACTCTGGAGAGATTGCGCGCGCGCACACGCGCGCGTGTGTGTGTGTGCATGCGTGCAGGTGTGTGCAAACACATGTGCGTGTAAGGTGCATGTGTGCGAGTGTTTGTGTGTGTGCGTGCGTGCAGGTGTGCGCAAACACATGTGTGTGTGAAGTGCATGTGAGTGTGGGTGTTTGTGTGTATGTGTGCGTGCACGCATGCAGGTGGGTGTGTGTGTGGGGCGCATGCACATCTGTGCGCGTGTTGGTTGGCTGGTATAGATCAAACAGTGTAAAACGAGGCTCAGTCATATTCCTGTCCATGTGATCTGTTACAGTGGAAGCACTGGCCCATCAAACTCGCAGAGCACCCTGCAGAACATCCGTGTGCAGCTGTGATCCCCCTCATCCTCGCAGAACACTTGACTGAAGAGCACCGGCTTTTCTTGATTAATATTCTGCTCTGTGTCTCTGTGAGGCACATTACTGTTTATTACCCTGTAGACAAAAATAAATCCAGCTCAGCTGAGCAATCCTTTCCAGTGGAAGTAAAAGCACGAGATGTGTCTCACACTAGAAGCCCTGGTTTGAGACAGACCACAGAACGCGGTCAGTGGTCTGTTAATGTCATCAGTGACTAACAAGAGGCTAGCTGCCTACGTAAACAATCTGTGACTCGTTTCCCACACTTTGGTCTTGAAAATTACATCTTTGTATGTTTTCTTTTCCCAGCTTTCTGGTCTTTCTAGCCTTCAGTGACATGATGGTTGTCTTTGTGCATAATTTACTCACCAAAAGGAGAATTGGAAACATTTTGTTTTAACAAAGAAATATTTGTTCGTGCGTTTTTCCAGAGCTGTTTGTTTGGTTCAGGGTTACATGCTGGATGTGAGGCTGGCTACACTCTGAGTGGAACGCCAGCCCATTGGAGGGTACATATGGGCAGATACTGCAGTGGCAGTCTACAAGTGGTAAAACACCTGCACTGTAGGAAGAAGTGGGGACACCTCAAGGAACACACACTAGCATAGCAAGAACATGAGAACTCTGCATAAACTCAGACACATACAAATACAAATACACATTCACTTACACACACACACACACGCACACGCACACACACAAACCCACAACTCTGGAGATGCCATCCTGCTCCTCAACACTTTCTCAAAAATTCATTGCAATGCACCAAAGAGTGCACATATAACAGGTAATGCCTATGTAACCTCACATCCACCGCTTTCAGGTCTCCATAACATTTTAATATGAATCAAAGCATTATACTGAAGTTGCTATGGAACTATAATTTCAAATTAATTTCAGATTAACTGCTCAATTTGACATCAAAAAACTGACACTTATTAAGATAATCATTTTCTGTGCTTTAATATTATTCTATGCAACACAGAAATGTGGGCCACAAGCACAGGTGTGAGCTGAAGTTATGTCAGATTGATGTGTGGGGTTAAAACAGTGTCGTTTAGTGTGCAACCAATTTTTCATGTGGGTAAGTGCTTTGTTGTCTATACAGCAACTGTCAACGTCAGTCAAAGGTCTCCTCCATAAATATGTTCAAACACAGTTCCACTTAGACACGTGCTGGTGGATAACCTTTAGAGACTCAGACCCGCTACTTCAAAAGGACAGCTAACCTCAGTGCTAGATGCCTGTTCTTGCTATCTGTTCACAGAGCCAACATTCTACTCTTTGGTGTCTTTAGTGCTGCTTGATACAGAAAGGTAAAAAGTATGGTAGTGTTAGCCCATCCACATGTTTAATTTATATTCCCACTAAATAGTCATCGTTTTTGCTTCAGGGGGTTTCCTCTAACCATAGCTAAAGTTCTGAAATTAAAGCACATTAAGTCCAGGTAGTAAAAGCATCATGATTCGTTACAGTAAAAGAAAGCATCTGGATAAATTAAAATTGAAGTAGTAAAACCCATTGCAGGGGTCCTTTTGTATATTGGTTATTGTTCCTTTCAGCCACTGTGATGCTCCAAAAATGACAACTATAATAAAATGAATAAGACAACAAAACCAATTCAATTCTGTATATCGATTCTCTTCAGTAATGCAAAAATGCTCCTCCGAGCTGGTAAGAGCTCCTTTGCAGAACATTTCATAGAAGATTTTGAAAGTGACAAAACTGCTCTTCACCGCCTCCCCCCACCCCTGTTCTGCATCTGAGGGTGCTGACCGAGCCGTAGATGCCTTGAATTTCTGAGAATCAAACCGGAAGGCTGTAATAGATAAGTCATCTTTGCCGTTCCCTGGAGTAACAACAATGAGCCCCGTTGCTGTGTGTCGTGACTCAGCCTCCATTATCTTGTCGTTCATTGCAGTTGGTCAGGCCCCTGCCTCAGCCCAGTGAGTCACACCAAGCTACACTCAAGGTGTTTCCTACAGAGATCCACGGTGACATGTCAGTCAAAGTTTATAGCAGCCTCTAGAAGGCTTTACATCAAACCTTTCCCTTTCCAAATTTTTTCTGGCAAGGTTAGCTGAAAGCCCAAGATAGCGATACTCCAAAGAAAAAAAGTATTCAAAGCAAAGAAATTGTCAAAGGACAGGGTTTGTGGCAACGCGCTAGGGTCATGTTACATGAGCTGCTCTTAGCGGAGAAGGCCAGACATACGGAGCGAACTGAGGGGCTGATTGGAGAAATCGGACTCGCTCTTCCTCACGCGGTGATTCGCCAGCACCATGGCAAGAGCAGTGTTCCCAGCTCTTCAAATTAATGGGCTCATTTAACAGGCCTGGGAGCAGCCTGCGAGCGGCCCTCCAGCCGGCCTCCGACTTCCTGTGCCAGCTCGGCCTGTTTGTGGAGAGACGCCCTTACCTTGGGGCTTGGCAGCCAGGGCCTCCTTAGTGACGGACACCTTTCCGATGACATCATCTCGGCTGTGGAAAAATGGCTCTTGTCAGCTGGCGTTGAGCATCTCGGGAAATTAGCACGATTTAAAGCAATTCTGAAGATTTGTTGGCCCTTAGACATTTCACTGTAATGAAAACTGCAATAAGCCTAAAAATTATTTTACAATTCAAACGGAAATGGAATTTTGCACTGCAACAATTGTAAATTTTGAGTTTTGTTGTGACACGGTTACTGCTATAAAGCATATTCGCTAAATAAATTGTTAAATTACCTAGAGGAACTGACCACTTTGCAGCAATACTGACATCAAGAGAACATGCAATGCAAAAGAGGGAGGAATCGTGACTAGTTTAGCATATGTATTTACTTCCTATACTTAAGTATAATAAGTAAATACATAAGTATATCCATCCCACTAAACACCATTGGTTCCTGCAAACTGCCCAGCTATTGTACCAGTTGTTTCTTTGCTGAGGTCAGTTTTACTTGTGACTGTCTGGTTAACTTGGCTAACTGTAATGAGATGAAAATTCCACCTAACTTTATCAATTTGGTGTCACTAACAAATACACCAAACCAAGGGAATAATCATTCAGCTCTTTCATTTGTAACACTACACGAGATTACATTCAGCCTGCACGGTGGTCAGCTGACGGGAGGTGCAGAGAACCAGCAAAGCACGAACTACTTCTTAACATGTAGATATTAAAACAGTTTTGCTCATGCATGACCATTAGGAAGATTAACAATAGTGACTAAAGCAGAGTCCCAAAACTGCTAACATCACCTGTCAGGTCCTGAAATTCTCTCCACCCTCTTACTCTGCGACCACACATAACCTGGCCAGATGAAAGGCTGTGTAGCTACAGTACCGGAAGCACCAACAAACCCATTCGTAGTGTGTGCAACCAAAAGGAGAAGGTTCACTAGGGTCTGTGATACCTGAGCGAGTCCTCGTCCAGCACAATGAAGGACACATTGTGAAAGGAAGGGGGCAGATGCACATTATACTCCTCTCCCCAGAAGGGCGACAGCGTCTTCCAAATCGTCGCAGTCCTGAGTGAGAAAGCAATACATCAGTGGACAAAAACATTGGCAGCAGTACGGAGCAGAGCGCAGGCTCTTCAGATTCTAATCCACCAATCCTGAATATGTGGAAAACCTGAAGCTCGCAGATATGTATGTTGCATCCAAATATCACAAACATCGCCCTGGACTGCAAATGTACATGTTCATTCCTTGGTGCAATTCTCACTAAAATAAGGTAAATTGTACTGAAAACATCTGTGTCTGAAAAGCATTACCAGCTTGTAATCATCCAAAAATAGTATTTCTTTTTCTGGTAACTTCTAAGTAAGAGTGACAGGCAACACTTAAAATGTCAATTATGTTGCCATTAAGGACCCAAGATTGATTCAGACAATTCCATCTAGTTTAATTAGGTGTAATCATTCACTAATTCACTGGATTTTAGTGTATTCCTTCCAGGATATTCATTAGATGATGTAGTATGGTAAATCTTATCATTCCTCATTAACGATTCACATTAATACAAATTACAAACTGGGATACTCTATGCCATTTTAATCTGGAATCTCTCACACAGTGAGCAATAAGTGTCAAAGGTCATGCAATAAAACACTGAGCCAGATTTTGTGTCTACACAGATGTCTTGTTCTCATCGTGTTCTGTTTATTCAAAACATGGTAATCCACCACATTTCAGCTATGTTACATGTTCTGGCAAACCTGTAAAAAGCTGAGTGCAGGCAACATATTGTAATTCACAAATTTATATCCTGTTTGTAGAAAAGCTGAAGAAAATAACACTACAGAAATTGCAATTTAATTGGTAAGTGTACTCATCACATTTATAGCTGAAAATATAGGGACTCTGTATAGGACTCTAATTTTATAGAATAACCATGACTAACATTACAATAAAAATATTGTGACTTTGTTGTTTCTACAGGGTCCACAACTTAATATAAAGTCACTAATATAAAGACTTCCTGCTTGACACTTACACAGCTCTTTATCGGGGAAGAACTAAAAATTATTTCTCAGGTGTTCATGAATCTGCATTAATTAAAAAGATTAAATGTGGAAAATAACTACACCAAATTGAATTACATAATTAATCACCAGTGAAATTTATGATAGCTGTTTTACAGGGAATGAAATGAGAGAAGGCTGCATTTCAATCCAGGAATCATAACATACCGGATAATGGCTTCATTGTCAATCTTGACAATACAGTATGGATCACTGCTCCCAGTTCTGAAAAGAAATCAGAATAAATATTCCATTTGCATAACACGTTACCCACAAAAAGGCCTGCCTCTGACCCTCATTTATCTGCTGTAATGCATGTGT
This sequence comes from Chitala chitala, assembly GCA_025773905.1. Taxonomy (NCBI): domain Eukaryota; kingdom Metazoa; phylum Chordata; class Actinopteri; order Osteoglossiformes; family Notopteridae; genus Chitala; species Chitala chitala. Next base: position 25,091 of record JABJVR010034083.1, read on the forward strand.
GGACTCTAAGTGAGGAGCATTTTCTGATTTAAACCAACAACAATTTAGCAAATCCTATTTTCAGTTTTTTTCCTCGGTTTTTTTTAGTTTTCAAATGTTTCCTTTTGTAAATAATTTTTGTGCCGATTTTGAATTTCTACAATGCAGTTAATTTAGAACAGGGTGAGCTGTTTTACTAACAGTGACGAAGTATGCATTTTTCACCCCTATCAGTTTTTCTTTCCAATGAGATGCTTGTGGTGAATACAAATTAAACATGCAAAAGTATTTGTGTACACACACATACTCTCATACATTATAATTATCTATATATAATTTTCAATCTCTTTTATGTTTGAATGGTTTAGCAAAACTAAACAGACCGTTCATTCATTTAATGTCCTCCAGACTGTATTTCGTTACCCTGTATCTATACATGTGTAATGACAATAAAGTTGAATTCTATTCTATTCTATTCTATTCTACTAGTGAAAATGAACTGCCAAGCTTAGCCAAAATGCAATAATTGAAAAATAATCACTTAATCTCATAATGTAGGCTTGCAAGGTTTGGCAGAGTGTGTGTAAATGTCATTGAAAGAACTGCCTCACTTCCATCCATATACATTTTTAAAAATCCAAATCTATGCCTCCAAAAATATTGATTAAAAAAGGATTTTTGTCCATATTTTTCTCCCTGCAAAAAATGTTACATAGAATTCCCAATGAACAAATTCTATAGAATTTCTATAGAAAAGACATACAAGTTCTATTGAACTTTGAGCTTGTGGAATGCAGCCCCTTTAGCTCAGCACATGAATTATCTTGTCTGGTAGCTCACAACCTATGAAAGGTATAAGGTCATGGGTTCCAATCCAACCTAACTCATATCACAAATATGGCTATTTGTTTCTTTACAACTTGGCAAACTAAAGTACGAGAGAACTATGTGAGAATTCTGTAGAACGTGAAGCAGAAGTTCTGCAATCCTATCAAAACTCTTCAAAGTTCTATGGAACTTCTAAGGAATATTTGTTGCATAGGCACCCTAGGCCAGATTCAACTTTGTAACCTTGCAGCCTGCACTGAGCTATCAGATAAAGTGATTATTCCATTGAAGGGACTAATCAGACTCTTCCCACCATAGCAATTTGCACTCTGCCACATTTAGAAATACAGGTCTGTAGAAAGGGCTCCATAGAAATGGTTCTATAGAAAAATTCCATTAGAACAGGTTCTGCTGAAACACTACTGACATAAGAAGAAGTCTTTTGTAGCTTGTGGATATTTTATACTAGTGTAGAAATAGGAGAATTCTAAACAGAAATTCCAGTTAGAATTCTACAGAACGTGCATACGGACGCAGAAGTTCTATACAATCCTACAAAATTCAGTAGAGTTCAGCAGAAATTCTATAGCACATTTGTGGCAGGGTATGTCTTTTCATTTGATATGGTGTATGTAGCAATTACATGACAGACAGGAGAGCTGGGCCTCACCGGGAGTCTCAAAACCAAAGGCAAAGGGCAGCTGGAGTGACAAGAAGACAGAGAGCCCCCTCAGTTCAAAAGACCTGCTTCGGTCACAGGCAGACTTCACAACCAGTCCAGGGTGTCCGATTGGACCTTTTAAGCCCCTATACTGACCCACTGATCCCCCCCAATACACACAGACAGAAGCAGATAGCCCTTCATCTCACATGCCTTCAACCCACCACCCACAACTTCTCCAACCTCAGCCATCTAATTCCCATGGTAGACCATGGGTTTGAGTCCAAACCTACCAGTGTTATATTTGTGCAGAATGTCCTCAGTGTAGTATGGTGAAGAACAGCCCTTCTGCTGCAAAAAGTATGTAGATGACCTTGTCTTTCAGCATTCATGTGGTTGTTCTTTAAAAAAAGGAAAGGAAACTTTGGCCTATGTTAAGACTCTTGCTAGCTGTTCATTTGAAATTGGTATATTTATTTTGGGAGTTGTAAATGGTATTGAAGTAAAGGTCAGGCCAGTGTTAAAGTTGTTTCAAAGCCTGTCAGTTAGGTTACATCATAAACTTTTGGGACTCTTTAGGCAATATTGCAAAGTAAAGATTTCAATTCAGTTTATTCAATTTACCATTTTACACTCTTTGGACTCATTCAAATACGAATTGGTTTATGATAGCTTGAAAGATTTGTTACTTATATCGTAGTACTTAAAACATTTAGACTTCACTGAGTTTAGCTCAGAGGTGCATTATGAGATTTAAATAGCTGGCTGCTCAATAATCACATTTGGCTGAATGGGTGTTACAGAACACATTATCTGAAAGTTGGATGTTTAGTAAGCAGTACAGTTGTTTCTTGTGCATATGACAGCTTGTTCCTTCCCAGGACTCTTGGCCAAATCCAGTTCCCCTTCCACAATGTATTTCTCTGAAATTCTACTTCACTCTGACACATAACAGTTTTTTTTTTTAATTGTTATTGCTTTAAGACGCCTCGTTTGCATGCCTTTTGACAATTGTTCTGTTTGTAAAGGTTTTGATTGTGTTACGTTTTGATTTTAGTCATCCTGAAATTATACAGAGAGAAAAAAAAATTGCTAAAGGTATACATTTCTCAAGCAATGCCAATTATGTTTTTTTTTTCCCACTGAGCATGACACACAGCGTGTGACTCTGAGTCACCAACCAGTTTAGTCTGAGTAGACTTGCCATGTATAAAACATAAAAATCTGGCACAAGAATGTGAAATAGACCATGTACATCAAAGAATTGTATTAGCCAATACAAACGCGAGCCAGTTCCCAAGGAGCAAGAAAAAGCAAAATAGAACGTTTTTTAAATGACGTAACGAGAAAAACAAAATGCAATAACACTGCGTTTTGGAACACTGAACACAATCACAGGTGGTTAATCCAAAATGGAAGCTCTTGGGTACGCAAAAGTCAGGTGCGGCATCAAACAGCCCGCCTGGCTTGTCAGTTTAACCACGTACTCGCTTGAGCGCCACCTGCTATGTGCTGCAACCAGCTCTGTCTGAGTCACGACAAAAAGGGTTTCTTTGGCTATCGCATCCAAACAGCTGGGGGTGGTTCTACCATGGTGGTTTAACACACAGGACTCTGATACAGTCGTAAAAAACGTGGCTTTCCCCTGTGGCCCCCTCCCCTTTTGCCAGAAGACCGGTACATGTAAATTAGCCACATGGCAGGCTTGTGACCTTTCCAGTTGTAGTGCAGATGTACAACAATAAAGACGAGGAATTCACTAAACACTACAAAAACTACAAATTCAAATCAGTTTTATTTTAACTGGTTTACTATACTTATTTCACGTATATTTTAGTTAGAGACTCGCTGTGTAAATCAGGGTAGACATAGTACATTTTAAATAGTACAATGCAAACGCTAATTATTGCATTAATGTACCTCGTTTATCTAATGTACAGATGACAACGCTTGACGTACCCTTATTTATATTTTCAAGATATTGCTTTTGTAACAGATTGTTTAAACTACCTCATCGTCCATTCAAACACGTGACATGTTTAAGATTTAGGAACCTTCAAAAGCGTGCTTTTTGGGGTTCAAAGGGTCTGAATCGCAGCGGCACGAACTTCTACTGCTGTTAACTGGGGCGAGCCGGGCACAGCCCGAACTGGTGCGCTCCTACCCCTCATAAAGTTGCCAGACAAGACGATTAGTCCGCTGATCTAAAAGTCCCAAGCCTTTCTTTTGGAGGACTAATCAGACTCTTATCCGAAGTACCAGTTTTCACAGTGTAATGGTTCACCCACCGCTACACTGCGTCCCCGTGGAAAGACAGAACGGCATGGCGGTGTCCGGAGAGCTACCGAACAATAATCACGGACACGCAGAGTCCACGCAGAGTGACACAGGAGGTATGCCGCGGTGACGCGCGGACGCATGCACAGCGTGGGCTTCACACGTGCGCAAGCGGCCCTTCACACCAGAAATAGAACCAGCAGCAGACCTGGATAAATTCACACAGGGCAAGGCGTCCGAAAAGAGAAAAGGTGCCTCCCTGCGCACTTCATCTCCGCGTGTGCATACGGCCGTGTGAATCGTCCTTAGTACCTTGCACATAAACAAAAAATTAAATATTTTTTTTAATCACCTGCCGGAGTGTTTTCACGAGACAGTCAACGTACGTTCGCTATCCCAGTAGGCTAAGCTGTGTTAAATAAATCCTTTAGGCATTTATGCATGGCTCAACAATCAGTACTGAAGTGCTTTTCATTGGGCTAGGGTGTAATCAAAATAAATGTTTTTAATGCAATAATTTGGACCATACACATGAAACCGCAGAGTTGATAAAAGCGGGTTTCAAACAGAAATTATGGTTATAATACATTAGTTTGGTTTTTATATAGCCTTACATAACATGTTTTATTAAGTGTTGAATTGTTTAAACCCTTGTTTAAACAACCTCACCTTATTTAAGCTATCCTGTATTTAACTGCTTTTTCTTGTGCATGTTTATATACAGACTACATACTTACAGTTTTCCACGATTCAGAAATATTTTGGACACTGCACAACCTATTAACTCTCAGAATTCCTTTCTGTATTGGATTATTTATTATACGTCCTCAAATGTTACACTTCTTTCCTATATGTATTTTTGCTCAACACTTATATCTTTGCTTTACATTAATGAATATATAATCAAACACCTTGTTATCTAAGAATAGAATAGGTTACTTCGTGTACTTGGTCTTCTACAATTTTGTTTTCATAATTCTGTCGTTAAATAGGCACTTGTTGCTATAATTTTTTTCGAAACCTCTTTTTTAACAGACTATAACTTTATGAGCTTGTTTTCAATGTGCCCTTTTGAATATGTGTATGCGTTGATCAGGAATTTTATTTCTTTGACTCCTGTCAATTCTCGGTCACAGCTTCCCGCCCCCCCCCTCCCTTTTTTTTTCCTCCTTAAGCCTTTAAACCTGTAACATATTTTGAAAGTCATATTGTACCAGAAAACGTCAACTCGCGTATCAGATTACATTTCATCTTCTGTATTATAGTTTGTATAATGGTTATTTGTGTTATGGATATTTATTTTATTTTTTTCAGTACACAGACTACCTCAACGATGGTTGTGTATTCTTAATCACTAATGCCCTGTACGTATGTGCCTATGCCTGTTACGGAAAACTTGAAATGGTGACAATTTCAATCCGGTAAATATGGATGTAGTACTGTAATAAATCAGTTGACTATGCAATGACAAAGCGTACCTGCGCTAATTTAAATGTATTTAATACGTATTGTTTACACACGATAAGATTTCAGGTGATCATTTAAGATTTAATGTTGCGGAATTTAAAAATGCTAAATGGGGCAATGTGACTTTTTGGAAAAATTGAGTGAGAAGGCAGAGACATATTTTTTCTTTGAGTAAACATTGACATATTAACAGTAACACAAAGTACACATTCCAACATAAAACAGCACAAATTGCTATCAGTACTTACATGTCTTTAACAGGTAAATTCTTTCCTTCCACAATCCTGATAAATAAAGTACTCCGCTTTGCCATTTGTATATATCCGATGGACTGACTGCCTTAAGAAACGGTGATCATTTCTAGCGTTGTAATATCAAAGCATAACGATTGTTGATTCCATTTCAAAAAGCCTGTATATTGTACAACTGTAACAGTATATTCAATAAACTCTTTTTTATAATTCTCTACGCATTACTTCATGTCTGTTTCCCTTATGGCTTTGCTGACTTGGAGACTCCTATCTCACTAATCATTTCAAAATCTACGCGGATTCACTTATCGAGCCCGCTACCCTAACCGCTACCCGGTTGACCACGGCAAGCGCTGAACTAGCCCGCTCACAGCCTTGTGTTTCTTGCTTATTGAGGTTGTATTGGCCGGATTTTTACATGACGTAATGTTTTTGTGGTGGTGGTCTGGGAAGTGTAGTCATATTTGCTGCACATACATCATCACTGTGCTTTGTTGTAAGGGTAACAAATCTTGAGTTTAGCTTTCATTGAAATAAATATTCAATACACAGCTACATCGTACAATATAAATATATAATGTAATACAACATTATGGCATTCCTCAAAATAGTACATTAGTGATTTAACATTAGGCTGTTATTTCATGAAAATATATTGTACAATGACATTTAATGCAGGTTTTCTTTCACATTTTATGATTCAGGAAAAACTTTTGCTGATTTGTCTCATTATCTTACATTTGACATATATTTCTCATAGGTATGTTCACTAAGGTATAACATGTACAAATTCTAGCATATTTTGTATAATTCTCATGAAAATACAGAGCGTATGATGATGAGGAAACAGATATTCAGATGAATTGCCAGACTTTTATAAAGATTAAGAACGTGTCTTAGCAGTTATACAGTATTTCAAAGACGTAACTAAAACACTGAAAAATTCCTGTAAATTAGTTGTGCTGATATTGCATAAAATTAATTTACATTCTCATCAAACTCACAAGTGAAATTCAATCAACTATTGATTGCTCAGAACAGTATGTACTGATTTCATGTAACTAGAGAGGAAAAATTACATGTACGCATGTGTATAGAATTACTTCATTTTGCAACATCTGTAAAACTGACACCAAGTAAAATTTAGGAAGTACCCACAGTGAGCACATCAAGGGGCCTGACAGCAGGAACCTTTTCTAATTAAAATCAATGATTAATGAATACTGTACGTCAGTTGACAGATTCAGGCTTGTAATAAAATTAATTCAGCCTTTGTCATATTTATGAGACATTAACTGTTCCTGTCCTCTTCTTGTGAGGCATACAGGAGGTTCCAGTGATGTTCAGATGAGGTGAGGAGCAGGGGCATAGGCCCGTGGTCATGTGACCTCACTAGAGCACTGCGTTCCCATGCTGAAGGACCGCGAGAAGGACCACGTGGGGCACCGGCGACCACCATGTTCATGTTGCTCTCCTGCCAATAAACTCCTGCGACTCCGCCCTGAACCCTCCATTAGCAAACAGCTGAACAGATACGTGTACCAATCTGATGTACTGCATCTCCTTTGTCTTTAAAATCAAGCAAACCCAATATATGTTAACACAAACTGTTTTAATTAAATTGTATTTATTCATACAAAATCCATTACTTATTCGTCTAACAGAACATAAACTTTAAATTGCGGTCACTGCCATATGACCACAGGTGTTAATGGCAGTTGTGAACGTACAAGAAAAGGAAACGTTTAACATCATGAACATAATTTGTGACAGCAGTAGACAAAAACTAAAAAATAAGACAGTCTACAATCCTCAAAAAATATTTAACTTTGAAGCGCAACTAACTTGTTAGCGACATGTATAATTTTTTATTGTAAGATGACATGGTTTCCTGCCAAACCAAGGTCCTTATGTGTTATATACCAACACTACTTTGTGAAAGTTACTAGCACTGTACAAATGTGTTCAGGAGGAAAGACATTAAAGCAAGCTAACTCCATGTGACATTTTTAGGTGGAATTCTACACTGACCAGCACAAGGGAATATGTGGAGTGGGGATAAAACAGACAAGGCAATGACAGTACTTCCTGCATGTGCTGCACAGAGAGAGTCAGGGAGGAAGAGAATGGGAATGCCAGTCAGGGCCACCTGCAGGGATCCTGGAAACTCACCGGCCTATCAGTGGCAAGACTGCCAGCAGTAGAACCAAGGTCGCCAGCACGAACGAGGTGATGATGACTATGACAGACTGATTGGCCCTCAATGCCTGGTCTAATGGAGTCACTGGCCACAGCTGTCAATTCACACACACAGACACATTTCAAGGGAGAAATACAACACACACTAATACAGGCAAAGTAATATTCCGTCCTCAATTAAAAGAACTCCAATCCTGTCTTTGCCCCATGATCGTGTTGATTTAAAACGTTTCAGTTACCGAACATGCTCTGATTAATCAGCGTAATGTAATCTGCATAATTTCCTGTGGTCAGGATTGAACAGAAGAAAATTAAATGTCTATAGAATATTACACACATTATTGTACCAGAGCTAAAAAGGTTTTTTCTCATTTGAGTTGTCTCAAATTGTACTAAATAATCAGCCAGTGTTTCCAGAAAATTCTAATTATTTCATCAGTCACGATTAATTTACTGCTATGAACTCACATATGGTCCGTGCGTATACCTCCACCTACTGTAGCAATTACTGAATTACACCATAGTTTTGGCTGGAATCTGGAAAAAAGTGATCAGTTTCACACTGAGCACAAAACTCCACTCATTAATTTTCTTGTGTAGAATTGCAAGGACCTTGGAGTACACGGCAGGGGACACCCTGGACAGGGTGGAAACCCATCACGGGACAGCACAAGCACTTAGACACACACAATCACACACTACTGGTAATTTGGAAATGCCAACCAGCCTACAAAGCATGTGTTTGGACTGGAGCAGGGGAGGTACCCAGAGACAGCCCCTGAAGCACAGGGAGAACACATTGAGAAAGGGCAGGATTGGAGCTCCCAGCCTCATACATGCAGAGCAATAGCACTGACCACTGAGCTGGCCTGCCCACACAAACACAGAGTGTATTGGATAAAAGATGAAAACTGATCACTCTGAATTATCTAATCAGTCATATTTAAAGGTTTGATATTTAACAATATAATACTTTATATTTTATTAGGGTAATGGTGTTGGACTATGGTTTTCTTTGTTGAATCAACCAGGATATACTTCACCCTAACAAAGCAACATTATTTTGCTCTTGTC
>JABJVR010034094.1:0-33818 GCA_025773905.1 Chitala chitala
AGACAACGGAACAGTCCCTTGCCGGCGGCTTCGTGCATTCGTCTGCATCACAGCAGTGCTGATATTCAGTACAACAGCGAGACTTCGAATGTGACATTGCTTAAGTAGCAAGACTGCGTATGCAGGTCATACACATAGCAGAATGTATGAAGCGTTTTAAAATAAATGTTCTTGCATTAAACTCTGATCGTGCGTATTACTGATTATTTTCCTTGACGAGTATTAAATCAGACGCCAAAAACTTATAAAAAGAGTAACTGATACACACCGCCGCGGTGTCTTGGGCTGGCTACTGGTGAGGAACTCTCGTTACGCACTGTCTTTGACTTGAACAAGCTAAGACGTTTTATCGAAGATCTGGCCCTGTCGGCAATGACCCCCACGGAGATACGGATGCAGCTTGTTTTATACGCAAAAATATATTGGTATATATAAGGTCATGTATTTCAAACAATGTTTATTTACAAAACACAAACGCTGGATTGTATATCAGACACAATAAAATGTTTCTGTATTTAACGAGCATTTCAACAAGCGCTATAACAGTAAAAGCAAAGTAACAGCGCTGTCTAAACTCTAGATGTCGCTTTTTCCCCATTTCGGTTCCTACGACGGCTCTGCACCATTCGTAAATGTTTTTAGGATAAGATTTTCTTTATGATTCCACATTCGTGTAAACGTGAGTACGAAGGTGTCTCGTAGTCTTCGGCCGTGTACGAAGCCTTTATAAATGCGCTCCCTGCTGTTGTCACCAAGCACTCGGACAGTGGGTGAGGATGCTCTTTTCTTGCTGTACCTGACTACATGGCGGAAAAAAGACGGTAAACATTGGATCCGGACACAAAACGGCCATCGTCAAGGTAAAATACTATTGTATTGGGAACAAAGAGGCGAGAATTGCTAATAATAAAAAGACTGAACTGTTATGCACGTGATTATCTTTATGGACGCATTCATGCAAGTCTTACATTCATGTTTGAAGTCACTATAATAAATGTTGTATTATAGATGGTAATGTGTTAAGTTTTTTAATTATCTGTAATGAATTCTAAAAATTAAGTCATTTATTTTACCGTCCTCATTTACTAATTCTTGAAGATTACCAGAAAGTGGGTTATTTTAGTGATCGGTAAGAATTTAAGAACAGTACACTTTTCACGAAGCTCCTCTAGCGGAGAAAAAGTGAAATTCGTGTTGTAGTTTGATTCTCTTTCAAAATCGGCTTTTGTTCTTTGCACCAAGTGCTGATTGGTTTTAGTTATGGCTCATTTCAGCATCTTTATTATGCTGCTTTAAAACAAGGACTATATTTATCTTTTTTAATTTTTTTTTCGTCTTTGATACATAGCGTAATACAGCGCTCTACCATATAACATTGTTTCCACTGAATGTGTAAGAGCCGTATGTGTTTAACTTCTTGTCCAGTAGGGGGCGCTGCTTGGGTTTTGTATAATTGTGCCCTATTGGGTAATGCGGGGATGGTAATGGGGAAACACGGGTTTTGACCGAACTGCAGGATAACATGCCAAGAGGAAACTGTGTATGACATTTTTGGAAGACATGTATTTTACATGCTTGGAACAATGTGAGCGACAAGAAGTTGACTTTAAATGTTTATCCACGGAAGGAAATAAAATAACTGTTTGTATTATTACCGGCATAGACTTTGTACGCGTTAAAACTGGTTCACTGTTATCAACGACTGCTGGAAAGGCCGTACAGGACGCCTATGGTGTTTGTGTGACTTTGGGTCCAGCGCTTAGCGGAGCTGCTTGGGTAACACGGGGAAATATGATTGTAGGTCGGTCTAATTAATTAATTAGACAAGTGCCTAAAGGTTCGAAACGTGGAGCAAACTAATTTTGACGGGAACTGTACTGAAACTGCGTACGTTTTAAACAAATATAATGGCGTAAATTTTTGTGACAGTTTTCTGAAATTCATTTTTTAGATGTTTTAATCAAAAACTAGCTTTTACTCTGTAGTCAGGAACAGAGGAAACAGAAATATCGTAATGGCTCGGTTTAGTAACAGGGCTGAAAAGCAATGATCGTGCGCGTTTGGTGTGCTTATTTCATACACAAATCTTTGGGACTGTATGCTAGTGTTTTCGATTTATATATAATATAGCCTATATGATAGCCGGTCATCTGTAGTTAAATTTTCAACCGATGCCAAGCACAATTTAGAACAACTTTACGGTTTCACAAACAACAACAACTCCACGTTTTCATCTATTTACAATGTTGTTCTGCTACGGTAATATGGGTTTGACTACACACTATGTCCCGTATAGCTGAATCAGATACAGGTAAGTAAACAAGACGCATTCGTAGTTTGCAGATCTATTGTACAAACCCCTTTCAACACGGTTATTTTAGTGATGGAGGGAGTACCAAAGGAACACTTCGCTACACCAACATGGCCGTTCTGTTTTGCAAAGGGAACTACTGTTAGCACTACGCAACATTATTAAAAATTAAGTACAACCGGTTACAACGTCAAACGTTACTCAGGCTGTCTGTTACTTAATTACAGATTTTTATAACAGAAACTTTGGCTGTTAATGTCATCTTGTTTGTTGTTTTATATGCTTCAAAAATTCGTACACGTGTGTATCTCTAGCTGTAAAAATGCACGTGCGTACAAGTTTGCTGGTGACAGTAAATGTATGAATGAACAGGTAACCAACATAATTTTGTTGGTCTGTCTGTCTTCTAAAATAAGACCTTAAATATATTTGTGTTTTGCACAAAGAACCTGTAGGTGAATTTACTCATTGGTTTCCTTTTGTTAGCCTTGTATAGAGTTATCATTAAACACAGAATCCCATAAGTTCCTTGCTCTGGTATTTATTATTATTATTATTATTTTATTATTATTAGGCAATGTTTATATCAGTCAAGGTCTCAAGTGCTAAGGGAGGAACGCAAGCATCCCCACACCACATGACTGCATGTCTGGGCTCTGGGAGGAAACCAGAGCATGTGAGGTAAACGCATACTTGCAGAAGATGAAACTCCATACTAGCTGTGTGCTTAGAAATGTAGAAGCTGATGAACATACACGCGGCAGCTTCTGTCACGTTATTTACACAGATTTTTAAGGAAAACTGGCTTATTACCAAGTCGTTGTGAAATGTACAGCATGTGCAAGATGGTGGCGCTCCGCCAGGGGGTGCCAATGTGCCACTTTCTGCTCATGGTTTTGGATTTGGAGTATGGTCCTCATAACATTTCCTTTATGCTGTTTATCAGACCAGTGCTGTTGAATATGGTTTTTTGAATGGGGTGGTACTATGGTTTAAAGATTAGCATTAGTGTCACTCACTTCCAGGGCTGCGGACTCAATTTTGGTGTGTGTGGAGCTTGCATATTCACCCTGCAGACATGTAAATTTTGAATTGGTAAATTTAATGTGCCCCTTGTGTATGTATGGATGTTGCTCTGTCCCACCCCCTACACACCCAGGCTTGTGTCTCCACTGGGGTTTTTTGTTTAAGACAACAGTCCTTTCCAAGGTGCCGAAAGAGCAGTATTGCCTACCATTTTTGGAGGCTGCTGATAACAAGGATCATAGTCTGATGTCCTGTTACACATGTAGAGGATTTAAGAGGATTTCTTTATTAAGAATCTCAATTTTCTACTCTATGCATTAAGAAATGTATTAAGGGGTTAAATATATATTTTGTCCATTAAACTACACATCATTTGAAATTGCCAAAATAGGGAAAATAAAAATTGAACACCAAAATAATAAGCAGTGATTTATTACAACATCTTACAAAATGCAGTATTTGTACCTAACAATTGCGACAAAAATTTAAAGGTAAGATTCATTTTACTACTGCTAGAACACAGTGGGTTAAAATGACTCATCCATCCATTGTGACATTACAAATTACAGTCTTTCATGTAAAAGCAGTAGAATTATTGCTTGTATTACATATCAAAACCTTACCAGTCTATTGTGCTTGTTTTGGGAGTACAGATGAAGATTTAATACATTCCCCAAACTTGATGGAAAACAGCCATCTTGTCAAGTTCTTAAACTGTAAGCAGTTTTAATTGCTTAGTTTAAGCTTGCACATTGAAATGAAAATGTGCTCAAAATGTCAAAATTCACATGAAACAACCTTTTATGTCAATGCCCTGGCAGTTACTATTGCACCAGTAACATATACAATAACAAAGGATGTCTTCTTAAAAAAGAAAATAAGTCTATTAACTAATAAGTATAATTGTTGCCTACTAGAAAAAGGCATGTATTTTAATGTTGTACAGCATCTGTTGGATAAATGGCAAAGGTACAATGACTTAAAGGAGTTTCACTGATTGGCTAAAGTCACCATGAGTGACATGCATTTGCTGTCTTCACAACTTTCCTGTCAAGACGTTGTTGTTCTGCTCACTGATTGGCCAAGAATGAATCCAGATTTAGGCATCTATCCATGGTCACTGTGAGGGGTCCTAACTAGCTAACATTTTTATATATAACTTAACATCTAGGTGGCTCAGTGCTTAGTTGCTACTTTGAAATGCTTATTTTAAATAGTACTGTTATAGCAATTGTTAATTTTAATGTAATTGTGCACTCTGGTCACAAGAGAAAGTCAAAATGGCGGTGCTTTTTTGTTATTAAGCTAAATGCAAAAAATAATATGCCTGTACACTGATTTACATAGGACTTCACCATCACAAAATTAGAAATCTGTTTCTTTTGGTGTTTAACAGAGTAACTTGCTGTAATTGTATATATGGTTTTGCATAAATTCTGTGCCCCAACCAGATTCTGTCGTAACAGAAGAACACACACGTGCTTTTACTGTCACCTGGAAAATCTTTCATATTTCAAAGAAAAAAAGTGAGGTTTTAATGCGGGGAAGTCTTGTTGACATTCTGGTCAGGTCTCTCTCCAAGAAACTTGGACAAGAACAACACCGTGTCTGTGTATTTCACTGATGTAACGCTGGCAGGATCCTTTCAGATTTGAATGCGTTTCTGGACACCTGATGCCCTACTTCGCTCCATCGAGTGCTCTCCAGTGTCAGGATCAGTACTCGATCTCATTGAAGTTTTCAGAGAATCCAGAGTGTGTGATGCTGTCCCCAAGATCTGTGTACAGAAAAGCCAACATTTTTATACTTAAAAATATGCACCAGATAATGTGGTCCAGCACAACTGTGGTGTTGACAGACAGCTGCCTGAGCATGTCAAAACCCAGCCTGGTGCATAAACATCCATGTGTGTATGCGCCGTGTGTAGGATTGTGCACTCTAACACACGCAACCTTATGCACTGGTTTTGGTGCACATGACAGGCTGCGTACTTGGGTCCAGTGGGACTGGTGACGGGCATCTGACTCAGCAATCTACCTCATGCTGCTGATTAAACCCACATGAGTTTGATCAAAACTTAAGTAGGAATGCCACGTTCCACAAAGTGCTTTATCAGCAAACGGGAAGTCACATCCGTGCCACATCGCTGCTGTATTCGGCCAAGGAAAGCTAATGCACGACAATATAATAATAAGCCAGTTTTTTGTCTTTTCATTACAGATTATGTGCCTACACTGCGCTGCAAGTTTACTAATCACACAGACATAACTGCACAGTGACAATTCCAAGACCCATGTATTTGAAGAAATGTCTTTAGATGTGTATCTATAAATGTTAACAGACATCCAAGTGTAACCTGTCTTGGTTCTTGGCCTGTTGTGATAAATATATGTTAATAATGTTTTGTAAAAAAAAAAAAACTGTTTAAATTGTTAAATGAGGCAGTCTTTGCAGGGAAACCCACCTGTGGCTTTGCACGGCCCTTTTTTAAACATAATGTCATCTATTGCAATATCACTTCTTATCGACGATCCTCTGACAGCTTCGAATACGATCTGCGAGAGAACAGAAAGCACGCAATGCCTGGTTCTGTCCGGTTCATTTCACTGGAAAGTGCATGTATGGTCTGGGGATTAGGGGCCATATCACTTACTTTGTGTCTGCCATCACAGCTGTAATCCACCGTGCCCTTCATCCAGGAAAAGCTGTGCTCCCCCCTGCGTTTCCATAGCAACAAGTCGTCACCCCTGTCCTCCCTCCGCAGGAGGACACTCAGTAGGCCGGTGCCAGAGCCGTACATGTGGTAGTAGAAGATGAGGCACTGAGGGCTGACCGAGCCGCGCAGCTCTGTGGTGAGCAGGCGTGCCCAGTGTCCTGGTAGCATGTGTGAGGCCTCTATGTACATGAAGTAGCCTTCCACACACACACACACACACACAGAAATGAACTGTAACTAAGGTCATGCACAATGAAATAAGTGCTTTACGTAAACATGTTGTGAAAGGCGCTGTATTAAAAGACTTTAAAGATTGATTGGACATTTGTGTAACGTTTTAATAGTTAATCTTCACAAAAGATGATTTTTAAATACTCCAGACACACAATTATAGGAAAAGCTTAATTAAGGTTTCTAGAAAGTTCATGTAGTTCTATGTCCTATAACATCCACACAATAAGTACCTCAAACAAACAACATCTTAAAAATTACTGCTAGACTAATTATGGGTAATTTTTTAAAAATCCAGTTTTTAAGGAGGTTATTTAACATTCTGGAAATTTTATATAAATTCTCCACAGATCTCCTAAGACCTATAAAAGCCATGAATTCAGTAACATCAAAGAAACGGACAAAAACAAAACAGTGAGGGTAGGCCTGAGGTCTGGCCTGGAACGAGCAAACATTTTCCTCTGTATAAAAACCCCTACGGGTGACATCAAAAGTAGTTACAAAACTGGCACGTTGAAATAATGTTTAGTATTCGACTTACATTTCAAAGCCCATGATGCCCTTTCTTTGCACTGAGCTTGTACTGGGACGACACTAATCTGTTAATGGTCTATAACGTTAATGCTGAAACATAAATTTTTATTGGCATCTTCAACAGATGGTGCCCAACTAAACTGTCTCATATGCAAACCCAGTCTACTACATTACTTTTCATGCAGTCATTTGAAAACGAAAGAAAATGCAGGAAACAATGTTAGTGTGTGTGTGTGTGAGTGTGTTTGTGCGCAGGGGGAAGTAATGCCACAACATGGAGGTAAATTTTGGCCCCAAAATAGCATTAAAATACAATGACTGCCTGATAAGCAAAATTGCTTTTGTTGGTGTTTTGGCCATGCAGGGATCATGCTATTATGTTTTTATTCCCCTGTGTATGTGGAACCCAGAACATCAACGGCTGACTTACCGACCCCAGTGGTGTGGTCACCGTTTGGCCCAGTGTACGAGGTGGGGGTATGCCCTCGCATCCGCACCCAGTCAGTCACGTCATTCTCCTTGTCCTGTGTGTACCCACACTCTCCCGCCTCGAAGTCGCACTGCCCAGGGAGGGACTGCCGTTGTTCTGGAAACCGGTACTCAGTTGTGGTGGGAACTCAAACCCGTGGCATCGTTTCAACATTCAACAAAGTGTCAAGGCAGCGAATACTTTTTTTCCACAGCGTATCTGCCTCAATTTTTCATGCATGGGAATAGGCAGAAGTTCAGGCTCTGACTTCATCTGATAAACAACCAGTCGTGATGAGTCACTGCGCCTGTGCAATAATATACCGATATTACATTTGGTTTTTCAGTGTGAAAAGATTCACCAGGTTAATCCTCTCATTTGTAACTGTTAGGCAAGGGGAGAGTGCCATAAGTTTGAGAAGACATCTGGCCATTTTTCCTAAGCTGCTGTATCCTGACATAACAATGCCTTGTATTTGTAAAGGCACCGTGGAAGTATTTAAGCAAACTGGTGCTGTTCCCAGTATAGAAACTATGGGAATGGGGTCTACAATACAGCTGGGATCCATACTGAAGTAGACCAGTTATAAATTAGAGGGACTGGTCCCTTGACTATAGTATTGCCATAAATTTATTAGAGGGAGGGGTAAAAAGTATTACAGTATAACAGCTGGGATCACAAGAAAACTGAGCTGTTCTGATAGGGAAGGGTGGTCTTTCTGATCATCCTGTTTCTTTCACATGACAAACTTCCAGCCTTCTTATTTGCACTTATCAGAAAGGTGTGGTTAGTATATTTAGTTCAGACTGGGAATAACTATTTTGTTTCTCCACAACATCTTACAATGTAGTCATTGTGTACTTATTAAAACACAATCATACTTAAGGTCATCATTTTTTTTTCCCAGGAATGGAAAAAATACATTAGGCTGAAGTGGTTTAGTCAGAGTAACCATGAGTGACCAAGGTTTCTGTGCAGGACCCTTTCATTGTGCCCTTAACGGGAACCTTCACGGGACAGTGTTATTCCTACCCGCTATGACACGGCAGTCCCCCAGCTCCACGGTGATGTCATCAAGGGCCACCAGTCCACAGTCCCAGAAGTTCTTGCATATACTGACAAACACCACCTGGAGAGCAGAGCAGTGACCTCCTCTGAGCAAGAAGCGTGGCGAGTGTCAAACACTGTGAAGGACCAGCACGGCTAGTCACGTAAGCCACACGTTCACATTGGCACAAACAGAAAATGTGCTGGCATGCGCTAATTAAAAGGAAGAAAAGTCCATTCCTTGATGCTTATCGAGTCTCAGCAGTCTGACACTTTGTTATTAAAATCTTTCAGTGGTTGTAATAGTGCAAACCGTAGTGTTTGCGTTGGACTCAGAGGCTTTAATTTGAAAATACAGTTCAGAGAATAATCACTGTTTGGAATACAGGAAGAAGTGTAAAAGATGGTCCACAGTGTCTTTTGACAAAGATGTTATACTTTGATGGTGAATTAACCGCTCTATTTCGCTGTTTTTCTGTAGCCTTGAGCAGTATGTGCCAGTGACAGCCACTGAGAATTGCACAACTTTATGTTAGCATGTTTTTCCCATAATTCTGCTGTACTGCAGAGAAACACAATGGGCTGTGTTGTCATCACCCTTGCCCACAGCAGCCATGTTTGTTGTTCGTTACAGTGACCCAGGTGCAGTTACTGTGTCACCCCCATTTCTGTGGTTATTCCAAGTTGCATTTGCTGGCTGCTTTTCCACACAAGGCCAGATCTACTGCGAATATAGGAGATCTCCAGTCATGGAACCTAGCTCTGTCCACAAGAGCTCATCTTAATATTCATACAGCAACCAATCATAATAAATGTACATCTCTCCTATGTATGTTTTACCCCAAATGTGTGTGTCACTGCTAGCATCTCTGTATGAATGTACTGCTTACCAGGCGAATGGGACTGTAGAATCCCCGTTATGAGAAACGCTGTAAGGAATCTGCTAAAAACTAAATCTCAAACATCTCTCAGAGATACAGAGGCACGTAGGTGTTATTTTACACACCAAATCTGCTGACATTTTTCTCAGGCCGTTTGGAATACTTGAATACCTTGGTGGGCATGGGTTTCAGGAAGGTGATGTCCACTTCCATCCAGATGCCTCGGGAGCTTTGGGACATGGTCCACACTTTCTCCTGGGCTATGTTGTTCTCATCGTATATGTAGACTGACAGGGCGTTGATTGTATTCATGAAGCCGTAGACAGCGTAGTAAAACCTGAGGCAGTACTTGAGGTTCCCGGCCAGGAAGGGCCCGTGGAGCCGGCCCACGTAGCCCGGCCAGGAAGTGAAACGAGTGTTGGCCAACAGGAAGGAACCTGTAACAGGAAATGGTAGCTTTTTCCATCCTTCTACTGATTCTGATTCTTGTCAAGAGGATTTTCCATCAGACCAGTAGTGTGTTCTACATCCTCTAACTTGTGTTTTGTTACCCTGTACATTATAAGAACTGTTGTACAAATATAAAGTCACTTCAAATGAATCAGAATTTTAAACTAATATTTTATATACAGCACTATCATGTTAGTTAAGTTACCTGAGCCTGTGGTATGATCTCCAATCCTGTAGGCATTGGGTTTCACTGACACTTTTTTCCAGACAGTTCCTTCAGCATGTTCCTGATAATACCGGCAGAATCCTTCCTCAAAGTCACAGTCTGCAATGGACGGATCAAAGACTGGATCTGTAAACAAACGGCACGTTCTGTTAGGGATTCGGAGGTGAAGCATCGCTGCCACGTCAGTGCACACGTGATCTGTAAATGTTTTGTCATGGAATGTTGCTCTGTTTGTGGCAGTCTGTGCTTGTCGTCCTCCTCAGTGCAGAACGTACGTGATGGAGAAACTGGTAAACAACTGCGCACTCATCATGTTTTTTCACTCCGCTGTCTTGGTCGGTGGTAATTGTGTGGTAAACGACACTTGAACTTATCGACATACTGTAGTTTTGAAATGTTCAGCAGGCTGGTTGCAGCTGTAGAATATTATCTATGGTGTATATTCATAGTGTGCTTTTCATATTTATAGAGCGTAGTGCTTAGTGTATTTGTTCATTTGGTTGCTAAACTGCATATTTAGGTCATTGTGGAATAAGGGCTGGCAATATGGAATGAAATTTTATCACAATTTTTTTTTTCAGTTGATATCGATATATATATCACAATATAAATCACAATTTTTGTCCAGTTTAAAGATTCCTTTTTGTGCCCTATGTGAGATGTGAAGATATCATAAGGTTAATTTTAGGTTAAATAGTATGTATTTTCTATCACAAATTGAAACAAAATTAACCAAAAACCACCATGAGCTTTCAACACAATCTGCAGTGTATGCTACTATGCTTCTTTCTGGACTTCAGCCGAAATATCCCTACACTACCAAATTCCTTTAACGCTTCTTTTCAACACCGTCCTTGCCTTTTGAGCCTTGGGCTGTGTCCGTTGGGGCATCTTCTTCAGTAATGCTGTTTCTCGTGTTTTTTGTTAACGTTTAGTTATTTCTCTTTTATCTCGCTCTCTCCCACTCCTTGTGCAGCAGCCCAAACATTAGCACGTGTGTTGCTGCCTGCTGCTTTTCCTACACTCTGTGCCGTGTACATCAGCCTAGGCTGGTGTGGCCGTAACTCTGCCGCTTTCCTGTGCAGTCACAGATCAGCTGTGAAATGGAATCCCTGTAACTGTTCAGCTTTAGCTTCCACCCAAACATTCGGTGAGCCCGACCTGTCTCTGTGTGGCAGAACTCTGGAGAGAAGGAGATGTCATCTAGTGCCACGTATCCTCCACTGGGAGCGTTGAAGGCCACCTCGAAAATCACCTGGAATACAGACGAGTAGGAGACATCGTTTTAGTGCTTATCTGCTAGGATCCCACGGGAAGACTTGGCGGTCTGTCTGACGCCCAGCTGCTCTCGTTAACATCTCCTTGTTAACTGATACAAACATGACAAGAAAGAATTTGGAATTGCTGGGTTTGTGTTAACTATATTATGTAAGGCCCAATTTGAACATCTGTTTCAGCTGGAACAGTACTCCTATTCCTTAGATTTAATCTTAGGAATAACGCCAGAGTGCAAGAACAACAACAATAAAGATGTAAATGCTTTCTTTCTGGAAATATTTCAAATTACACATGCATCTAGCAACAGTTACTTGCACTGGGTTCCTGGGTACCGGCAGCTGTACTATTCCAACGGCAATGGTGTGCGTGCATGCATGCGTACATGCGTGTACGAGAGTCTAGCATACGTATTAATGTTATCATAGTAAAATGGAAGACAAACAGTATTTTCTCCATGAGAGACATGAAGGGGAGAAGGTTTGAACAGGAGCTGGGTTGTAGATAACCATTTTTACCATCTCTGGCAGAATCCTTTCCACATGTGACTTCCAGATAAACTATATGCAGCAACACAGGTAAACCATAGAGCTCATTAAGAACTACTATAAACAGGTCCCTGTTGCCTGCAAGTTCTTTGTAGCTCTCACCATGTGTTCTGCTAGCCAAGAATGACTGGAAATAAAAGTTAACATTAACAAAACTTAATGCGATGATTGGCCACACACGACTTTCCAGCAGAGTCTGTGACAGCACAGCTTGAATCTCACAGTCACTTTACTGATGAACTGTCTCTGACTTCATGACTCTCCTGCTCCATGTTCTGTAGCACCTCCCTGTTTGCCCCAGATTTGACTCACACCATCACTGTTGAGGTTTAGCTGTTTAAAACGTCAAAAATGGAGGGGATGTTAAAATGCTCTAGTTGAAAAAAAAAGGATCTTCAAATAGTCAGACATGGACCACGTTATGTAAATGTGATAAAATTACACAATCGGAAAGCAGTTTATTTTTGGGTATTTTCGACTAACCAAATCCCAGTTACGGCATGTTTTTTTCCAACAAACTATGGAAAATATTTTATCAGGATGACAGTCAAATATTTTATTCTCAATAACTGTAATGTTATAACAGCCATTGTACTAAACCCCTCTGCTGTATCTTACCAGCGTCCTGTCGTTATTTCATGTCTCCCACTTCATCTGTATGACATAAAGATTAAAACCCTTGGAACAGGAAGGACACTGACCTCGAGCGGATGAGGCGCCTTGATGTCAACCTGCACTGATCTCCACTCTTTGGCAGTATAGACCTCTGGCCTCCAGATCTCCTCGTAGTGTCCAAGCTCATCCTTGGTAAACACTGAGAATATATTTCCTCTCGCCTGGTTACGCTGGTAGTAAAAGGATAAGCATCCTTCAACAGGAGTTGTCGTAATGGGCGATGAAAGTTTGGCGACCTCCTGGAAGTCTTTAACGTAGTCTGAGTCGACATACATGTAATGGCCTGGGGTTTGTTAGGGAGAAAGAAACATTTGAAAATGACTATGCATTGCAAAATGTACAAAATCCTTACTGTGTGTGTGGTGTCTAGGGAGCTGAGGGAGACATGAAAGAGGGGAATGAGTTGGAACAAAAAGCTGTGAACCCAGTTATACCTCTGTCATTCTTGAGAGTGTGGTCATCTGGCAGTCTGGACTGTGGTTCCAACCTGTGTGTGGGTCCGCTCACGTACCAGTTTACATTAGGGTTCCAGTCATTACTATAGCCGCACAGGTGAGGTTCCTCAAAGTCACACTCTGCCAGAGACACATCGGTGATTATGATACGTGAAGTCACAGACTAAAGAACAATAATGTGACCATTTAACAAACAGCGTTTAAAGTCACAGTGTGAACAACTGCTTTAATAAAACAAATATCTGTATGTTTATTTAAACAGTTATGTGCAATGGAATAAATTCAGTCAACAGAAATTTCATGTTGCAGGCAAACTTGGAGTTTACTAACCTATACAATATCCATGCACCACATGTATTTCAAAGATGGCCACGCTGTTTTCTACTTCTATGCCAGGTCTGCCTTCTATCAAAATCTATAAGAGCAACAAATACCACACAGGGATTGAAAAGCTACAGAAGAGCCTGTGCAGGACAGCAGCTCTTTAACGGTGTTCCAGAAGAAGGCAGCTCATTAAGGAACTGCCCAGACTGTGCTCTTGAAAAGCATTGCCTGTTCAGTCCCTCTCTTCATTGGGGCTGTAAACTACAAATGCCAGTAATTTGTGCCACTAAAGATTCCGTGTGTAATTCACAGTGGAAACATGTATGTGCCAAGATGGACTCAGTCTCAGTTTTTACTGTTAATTTAGGCTACCAGTCAAATACAGAAACTTAGACAATGACTGCATTATTCAGTACATAATGCCTATTCATCAAATCTTTAATTCATCCCTTTTGTTAATTACTAAACTACCAACAAATTTATATTAAAGCTGAATTAAGTTGTAATGCATCCATATGTGTACCTTCTGTTTGAAAAATCAACTCTTTTGGCATAAATATGCACATTGTGGAGCTGTTGTCTCTATGTTCCTAGGGAATAAAATGTTGTTATAAAAAGCATTAACAATCCACATTTTTGTTGCTGAAAGCAGTGGGACCCGTTTGTGAACAATCTTTCTGTGACTGACAGAAAGATATGTAGGTGGTTAGATATGTCTGGAAATTTTTTAAACATGCTTGCACTTCACTTGGTTAAGGACAGAGTCCTGTTTTGGCATTTTTTCAGCAACAAAATCAGACTTGAATTACAGAATAAAAATTTGCACATGTGCACAATCTTTTTTGTAATCTAGGTTGTTTAAACTCTGGAACTCTAATATAAATAATACTATTACAGGCATCCATTCATTTCCTTAACGACTTCTCTAATTCAGATTGATGGAGGACATAACCTAGCCCATTACTACATAATACAAGGCATTAACAACCAAAAACTACATTATATCAATATATTACTTTCATTAATTTATGTATAACCCTTTCACTGACACCAACTATAATTGAACCATCCTGCTTGACCATCAACAAACATCATAAAAATGTTTTGATTCAGATATATTGCTGATACAACACAAAAACGGCCTAACGAGGTTGTGCACACAGTCTAATTCAACAGCTGAAATTATGCAAAACTTCAGTGGTAAACTGCAGATACTGTGTAGTTTGGTACTAAAATATGCAAATACAAATGCAATGCTCCTGCTTTGTTAACTCCCATTTAAACGACAAAAAAAAAATCCAAAATGTGCCAATTGCTACCATTTTAACATATGTGGCATGACTGAGTCTAATTGCAGTTAGTCTTATTCCTAGAGGAGTTGCATGTAAAAGGCTGTACTGTTCTGTGCAAGAACCTGGAGATATTAGGGTAGTATAGAATGACTGCATGACAGCATTCATGCTTCAGCATCACATGCTTGAACCTGGGGGTCCCAAGGTTGTGAGGTGATTACTTTAACAGAGCCTTAGACAAAGCATTCCCAGCCTCATCCCAAATGACTCCCAGGGGTCTCTGGTGAGAGTTGCGTTTGCAGCTTGTAGGACATGTACCTTATAGGGGCTCGATGTGTTCCAGAGGTCGACGCTGGCAATCAGCCAGCTGTCAGAAGCCCTATCTGTGGTGTACAGGGTATGGTCAAAGGTCTCATCCTCAGAGCGCATGTGTATCTGCAAGAGGCCTGATCCGGTGATCTGGTACACCAGGCGCATGCAGCTCCAGTCCATGAGGTCCAGCTCCGGGCTCACCAGAACACCTTTCTGCCCTCTATCCGTGTGGTCAGACTCCATAGAGATGAAACGCCCTGCAGAGGGAAGGTGACACAGGGCTTGAATGTATGTGCCTCCAGCTCTTTACCAGCAGCTCTAGGAGCTGCTACTGTCTCAGGTGTACCTTCCGGTACAGTTCTGTGGAAACCGTGGACATGTTGTGATCAGCATGAGCCTGTACCATCAGAGGTAATGGTCTGGCCTACTCTATGGAAGGTACATGAACACACACAAGCATGCGTATCACTATGGATCAGTAAAGCAGGTACTGTGGTATCTTGTACCTATGGATACCAACAAAACAATCATAGCAGTTTGGACAAACGTCATCCTCAACAAGAGATGACAGGCAGTGCTTTTGTTACACAAAAGCCAGCTTTTTTTCATCAGGCCTTATGTAATGGCAGTAGCTCTGCCTGGATTCAAACCCAGTAATCTTACAGCCCACTCAAAGTTATCACACTAGAGGATTAGCCCGGTGAGCTAAAGACCCGATCAGACTCTTGTCCTGACAGCCAGGGGTTTCTACCATAGCTGTTCTTACATCTGGACAGACATCACTGAAAAATCTGTGACTGGTGTATTAAAATGGCACATTAGCAGAACAGGAAGTATCACAAAAGATCATGTTAACTGTGTGTTAAAGAAATACTGATTTATATACGCAGAGGCAGCTGGGCAGACCACGCCGGGCCAGGCAGAGGCAGCTGGGCAGACCAGGCTGGACAAGGCAGAGGCAATTGGGCAGGCCAGGCCTGGCAGAGACAGCTGGGCAGATCAGGCCGGGCCAAGCAGAGGCAGCTGAAGCAGATCAGGCTGGGCCAAGCAGAGGCAGCTGGAGCAGGTCAGGTTGGGCCAAGCAGAGGCACTTGGGCAGACCAGGCTAGACCAGGCACAGGCAGCTGGGCAGACCAGGCTGGACCAGGCACAGGCAGCTGGCTCCTGATTTCTGTGGCACTCAGAAGGCCAGATACAGCACAGCTGTTCCCCACACCACTAACAGCAAACTCAGTGGAAAAAGAGGTAATTATGGCAAAATCACTTCCCTCTCTTTCTTTCACTGCAGTTTTCGTCTGACCTGGAAAGTCCCTCCCCATTTATAAGCCTGTTAAAAGCCCTTCTTGTGTAATTTTTTCCAAACATTGACTCAAAGTGACTTGCACCAATATAGGAAAATAATTAATATTAATCTGTCTGTGACACAACATCTTCAATGCATTCTGTGCTTGATAAGCAGTTGGTGGTAATGGATCCTTAAAAGGCCTGCATATGCTCTTAGATCACTGATGGTTTACTTGACCTTCCCAGTGCCTTCAGATATCCTGAGGTTAGCAGCGATGAAATCCAGATGGTGCTGTGAACTTGGTTCCCTTTTGCGCTCCTTCTTCATACAGCTGCTAGCACTGTCAACCACGTCATACGTTCAGTCAAAAATCACATCAAATAGTGCTTCAAGTTGCAAGTCAGAGACCAGGAACAAGTACGCGCAATTAAAAAACGAATTCATGGTTAAGTAATGTGTTTATATATATATATATGGTTAGATGAAAAGAAAGACTTGAGACTTTTTAAAAGCTAGACAATTGCTAGTAAGGTCTTAAAAATTACCTTTTTTAGCTAAAATATGAAGTCATTAGCCTGTGACATGGACCATGACAGCTACATTCTGTAGCCCAAATGACCTTGGGGTGTTATTGCTATTGGTCATGTTCAGTGTCGTTACTTTACAGCTCGCTTCACACCTCCAGCTGCGGGACTGAATCTGACCATTTGAGATGTGTGTGTGTGTGTGTGTGTGTTTCTTTCTGCCTTTGCATTTTCTCATGCTGTTCCATTTTTCTCCCACAGTCCCAAGACATGCGGTTTAGGTGAATTCAGAACTATCGTGTGTGTGTGTGTGTGTGTGTGTGTGTGCGTGCGCGCGTGCACGAATTGTGAGAGAAGGAACATCACTGGGACACTGATGCATGACAAAATAAAAAATGAATAGGAGGAAAACAGTGAACACCATTATTTAAACGATGAACTAAAATTTAAAATTTGCTATTTCTGTAAAACTGTCCAGGAATTTGTATTTCAGATCAAAAGATACATACAATGCTAAAGCACAGAATGTTTTATTCCTGAGGAACATTTTTAATACAGCAAAAGCCATTCAGAACAATATCATCTGTTCTGTTTAGTCCCTCAAGTTGAGTAATAATATTGGCACAAACTGGGTGTTTTCTCCAGTTTTCTGTGTTGTCTTGATTGTGTATGAATAAAACCTGTTTGCATCTCAGTTAGGTTACAGTCACTTGCTTTTTTGTCACTTTGGTTTTGAAATAAAATGCATGTTTAAATCCTTTAAATTTTTTATACACAGACATAAAATACTGTAACTATTGTCATCCTATTCAAAAAAAAGCAAAATATGAAGGGTTCTGTGCTCTGAGATCATTTGTGGGAAGGAGACAGGTCTGTAATATATGCAAATGTATGTAAATGTGTGTCTCTACATGGGTGGTGTTATCAACTATAAATTGAGTTGTATGTAATAAGACTTTTTGAACACAATCGCTGAAATCATGCAGACTTTCTGTGCCTTTTTGCCAGATGCTCGATAGGAATGCTTGCATATGTGTACACTAATGTGTTTTCACACAAAATATGGGTCAGGCTGCTTTACTTCAGGGAATGCTTACAGACTGTTTCTGTAAGTGGCATGGGGAAGACTGGCTTCCAGGGCAGCATGGCACTGAGAAGTGGAACACTGGCATTACTGTGTTGTCACCTGTGTATAGGATACAAATTTCTCCAAAAAAAAAAAAAAAAACCACCCATTTCATTGTACACATAGGACAAAAAACTGGCACTTTGCCTTGATTCCACTAAAACTTGTCCATCGCTCTGAATAAATAGGACTCCAAACACTCTTACTCATGGTCTCTGGGCTGTGAATTTAGCTCTGCTCAATGAATTCAATTGCTTTTTTTAAAAGTTTGCTTTATATTTTTGCCATGTTGCAAAAATAACCCAGAGTGTTCAGCTGTGCTTATTCCCACTTCAGAGTTCTTTTGTGTCGACGTCCGTTGCCAGAGAAACAAAACAGAAAACACTGCCTTAACTTAGATGTGGCGTGAGGGCTTGATATAACCATAACTGTTAGGAGCGATGCGTCGATCTCTTGACATCTGCAAGAAAGGGTGTCATGGGGTCCAACCACAGCATTTTTGGCTGTGGTTGTTGCTGCTGGTGTTTGGCACAAGCTCCCATCTTCTCTTCGGGCTGGCTGCAAACATTTCCACCCTTCCATTTAAGGGAATTCCACCCCCACCCCAATACCAAAACTTGGCTATCAGCTCTGCATTCTACTCTGCTCTTTGTGGAACGTTTACCTTGAAACTCTAAAAGATGTTTTAGAGTGGTGTGGTTTATTTTTAGAGCATAGTGTAAACTCGACAGCACAATAGGATGTTGATATTTGGAAGCAGTCCCACTAATAATTGCGGTTCAACGACCTGGCACAAACAGTCAAATTATGTAATCATAACTTTTGCTACATGAAATATGTAAAACTGTGCAGAGCTGAACAAAACCACTTCGGCCTTTTTTCTCTCTCCCTCTGTTATCCATACAGACATCCACCTGCATCCTTGCCGATTTTAGGAATTAGAATTTTCTGTACATTCCCAAAAAAATGCAGGTTAGTTTGCCATATTAAAGACTGTTAAGTGACTGACACACATGCCTATCTTCATCCTTTTAAATCTTATATTCTTCATCGTTTCACTTATCTTTTTACATTCTCATCTCATTTTCTGTTTCAGTTGCACCAGCATTTATTCTACAGTATTTAGATTTTCTGTCTTTCTGTATTTATAAGCATATACACAGCAAAGGTGGCAGTGTTAATTTACCACTGAGAGTGTTTATATGGGTCCATACTAGTCAGTGTGTTGATATATACAGTAGTGGGCTTGGGGGGGCTAGGGATAGATGGCACCAAAAATCTAAAAACTGGATGTGTCTCCAGCTGAGAGTTTCAGAGTGCATGAACTCTTTAACTGCACATAAAACCGCTCACACTGGTGGACACCACACCCTGGCCTTAAGAGTGTGTTAGGATATTAAATAAACCTTCCATTCAACATAAGCACAGCATCTAGTCAGGAGTAAAATGCTCCGACTGGACATGAAACAAACCTAGACAGATTGCCTTGACAACCTCCCACAACAAGCACAAAAGGAGGGTTTAAACATAAACTGGTACTTTGATATATACCACATCCATTACATGAGGCAATGGCTGAATAAACTAGTTTCATATTTACACATTTTCCACTCTCTTTGTTGGTGTCTTTTATATGAACATATGGTGGAAAGGAAGGCGATGACTGTTTAATGTCTAGCATTAGCAAATTTAGACTCACTTGAGCATATATTACTAGTGTCTGAAAGCACCTAAAACTGACAAAATGTGTAAGTAAGCTATCACACCATATATTACACACAAAGCCACACAACTGATAAGTTCTTACATGACAACAAGCGTTATTAACGTTGTGTTCCTGGGCAACATATCCAAAAGAGCTGTCAAACGTAATTTATCGTTTCTTTGGAAAGGCATGAAAGCATGCTCTTGTTCAAAAGCAATCTGTGCTTTGTAATTCATGCAGACTTTCTCCATGGCGGAGCAGTTACTCTGTTAAACTGGCAATGCAGCAGGACGAAGATTACGGGGAATAATACTGGAGTGTCTGCTGCAAAGAACGGAAGAGTTTGCACCTTTGCCAATACGGGATTTCTGACCGAAATGCATAGAAAACAAACTTCAATGACTGAGCTGAGATGTAGGGTAAACTAAGATGCAAGTTTTAAACCTATTACGCTGTGATTATCGTAGAAAATATCTTCTAAATAATCAGTCGATGCGGGTACGTTTTCTGCGCTCTCCTTACCTTCTACGTTTAGGGTCCATCTGGCGTAGGCTGGATCTGATGTGTATCCACACGTGTTGCGCTGAAAGTTGCAGGAGCCAGGCAGGAGATGCTGAGCCCACACTGATGGCAAAGCTTGGTGCGCACAAACACACAGAGGTTACACCTGGTGCACCGCACTTCGGGCTCTGCACACTTACCATAATGCACAACCGATTTTATATTTTCACTCGTCTCCCAGTGCCAACGCCGTAACGTTTCGGAATGCGAAGTACGAAATTATTATACGAAATGATTCATAGAGATTCATAAGGTCGTCTACGTCAACTTTTAAAAACCCAAGAAAGTGCCTCCGCTACAGCTTTGAAGACACGTTTTCTCCCCCACCTTCTTGGAGCTCCCGCATAAAGCAGTTCTTTGTTTCGGAGTGCCGTGTTTAAACACAAATGAAAGACGAAATGAAAGAATGAAAAAAAAATAATAAAAAAAAGAGATTTGAATGGAAATATACTGACTTACCAACAGTGAAAATAAAAACGAAGAACATTTCAAGACTGTGGACTGATTTAGCCGGGAGGGTTGTAGATAGTTCTTCAGTAAAACCTTGCGGCTGATTCAACCAAATTGTGAAAAACAAAAAAATAAAGGACTGATGGTATATAGCCTGTATATGATGAGGAATGAGCAGAACAGTGACTCTGTTTCCTTGAAGCTACATTGTTTCATTTAACCTGTTTGTCTCAACTGGCCCGTTGGGAAAAGCGGTTAGAAGAGGAGGACTCGCTTGTAATACCAGATATTGACGGACACGCTGCAAGGGGGGGGGGGCACTGTTCTGTGGGCTACCCCTTCTTAACGTTTGCTTTAGCAGTTTGTCAGTATGTTCATAGACAGTCCAAGCACATGTGTGAGGTCTTTTTTGTTTTGGCGTATTAGTATGTAACATAATTAAGCCGCTTAATAATGGCCTGTGACAAGAGTCGTGCCATAAAGAACTCCGTGCTTACTATTCTTAAATTAAGATTTTTTACTATTAGCCACAGTCATTTTATTGTATTTTTTTATGGTATGAAATATATATTTTTTATATAGTTATTTTGCATTTTAAAGTTTATTTAAATTTCTCAATAATTTGTATATTGTGCATGCACTTTTTAGTCCACTTGCAGCATAAAACGCAGAGGAAAAACGAGTTAATTAATATAATTCACGAGTAAAGGTATTTAAATAAGGTAGTTGTTACACTCATAGCTGACAATCATTAATAATGTCAATTAAAAAGTATTATAAAACTAAATAATTATCAGGCACCACCAAGCTTTGTTTCTGTTTGCCGGTATGGCTGTCCCCATAGTGTATTATAGGTTGGAGATATGGGGCTTTGAGCCTGTTGGTTAAATTGAGAATGTTCAGATTTCTTTTGTACAAAGTTGATGAATGTTAGGATAAATGTGAGTAATGCAGCTTTACTGGGTCATCTAGGCAGATTTGCGCTGTCAATTTTTCATATGAAAAGATGTATTATGTATTGGTTAAAACTAGTGACTATGACTGAGTATCATTATCCAAAAGGGTTACAGTATGCTTTTCCAATTAGATTTGGTTGGTAGAAAAACATGGTTCTCCCATATTAGAAACATCTTGTATGTTTATGGCTTTTCTAGTGTTTGGGAGGCCCAAAGTGTTGCCAATGTAAGGATGTTTAAATCTGTTTTTAACCAGCGACTATGAAAAAAGGCACATGGAGAATGGTATAGCTCAGCTTTGGGTAGTAACAAGCTGTGTGTTTATCTCAAGTGCAAATCTGTCAGAATGTTATATCACTGGTCCATGATAAACAGCTGGTAAGATCATCGTTTCTCTTTCCATGTTCAGACCACCAGCTGGCTGTTGAAACAGGTAGACAGAGCATCACTCCATTATTGGACTGGGTTTATAAATATTGTGAACCAATTTTAAACACTTCTGTGATTGAAGATGAAAAACATTTCTTATATGACTGCCCCCCTAAATACCAAAATCTGTGCAAGAACTACCAGGATGATATTTCTCTCACTAACAAAGTTTTCAAGTCAAGTCAAATCTATTTAAAGCACATTTAAGAACAAGAGTTGACAAAAGTGCTGTACAGTATTAAAAATTTGGGTGTTTTTATGTTTAAAAAAATTTCCAGTGTTGAGGAAGCCCTGATATGCAGGGCTGAACTGTTCCACAGTTTTGGAGCAACAACCGCAAAAGCACGACCTCCTTTGTACTTCAGTCTAAACCTAGAAAAGTTGATTTATCAGCTGTTTGTGTTAATGAATATGCATGTTATATCTATAATGGAATGAAGAAAAGACAAAAGAAAGAAAAAAATTATGGGTCAAGTGGCCTTACATTCTTCAAATACATTTAAACTTGAAAATAAATGTTAAAAGTATACAAAAAACTATATACAGCTTAGAATTATACTATATACACTATATAGTCTATATCTATGCAATTCCATATATTTATTTCCAAATCATTCTGGCCTAAATGACTAAAATATTATTTTTCAGTAATTTAGCCAGTTGAGTACTTCCAGCATTACATGAATTCATGCATTTCACTGGTTCGTTTTGAAGCCATGCACTCATTTTTCAAAACACTGACATAAACTAGTGGCCAGTGAGGTCGTACAGTCCTAACTGTGGTTAGTGGTTGTGGATAAAGGGAATCCTTGTTGTTTGAGCTGCTTGAGGACTCAGAGATGAGCTGATGCTACTCTGTGCAGTGGCAGACCTGCAGGAGCAGGATCATGCTCCTTTCTTAGGGTCGGAAGTCATGAAAGCTGATGTGACATTTGGCATTAATGCAAATGCAAACATCCTATAATTTGGGATACAGAAAATGTGTCAGGGAACGAAAGGGATGAGATTTTTTTTTGGGCCAGTCAGGTGTGTGTGTGTGTGTGTGTGTGTGTGTGTGTAATATATAATTTCAGTTCATATAGAAATAACTAATGTAGCAGCCTTGCTAAACTGATGGGCCTGACCATGCACTATAGTTTGAGCAGCTTTCTCATTCAGATGTTTTGTATACAAAACAAAGGGTTTCAGCTCAATAAGGTCTGGTCTCAGCAGATCCAGTGCAGGTTCCAGGAAACTGAGTCAACCTTCAGTCAGCACATTTTTTCCCCTTTACTGTGCATGTTTTCTTTTTGCGATGCATATGCATATCAGCAAAAGAAGCATGCACGCTATTAATTGTTTCCATAGCAACAGTATGATGATCCATTTATTTTTGCACATGTATTGTGCTGGTCAAATACACAGATGTGCATGTTAGTGTAGGACCAAAATGATACAGTTTTGTGGAACATTTTGTGTATTTTATAATGTGACTATTTTTAGGGACTCAAGTGTGTGTGTAAACAATATGAACACAGCTGTCCCATCAGCCCACCTCTGTTGGTGGAAGTAAGGAATGAAGAAATGGAATGAATGGCTCCAAAACAGTAGTATGGACTTATTCAGGCAGTCATCTATCTTATCAGGGATTACCACAAAGATGCAGACTAAGTGCATCTCCAAAAAAGAATGTTTGCAGGGGTACATTAAATCATTTTATGGCTCTTAAGGGATAAGGGATCCATTTGAAGATAAGGGCAGGAATTTTGTCCCCATTGTGGAACTGACCTAACAATACCAAATACATGCGCTGTGATGAAAACATAATACACTTTCTCATCATGCTTTGCTTTAAGTTTGTGAACTGATACGGCTTTTTGAAAGGACTGAAAATGATAGCCTAAATATTTGGTTTTATGGCTCGTCCATCTCTGGTTTCCACTAAATACTGTTAAATGTTTTGTTCTGTTGGAAAACTACCAGCATTGATGATACACTTCAGGAGAGATTTTAACTTTCCTTCACATTCTCTCCCCTTCGGAAGATGACTGACATTTAGCCTGTTTTGTTATTCTTTGATGTTTCAAATAATACAATGTATTTCTCTATTGTCGCAAACCACCAGTCGTGGCTCACCAACCTAATACGTCCTTGAAGACAGAAGTAAACATGAGTGTGTCACAGATTACAGGTGTGTATGGTCGAATAGGGCATGCAAAGATCGTTTGGTGAAACAAAACTGAAATGGGAATGAAGGAGTCGGTTTTGCAGAATCTATCAATATTTTTTGCTTCCTAATATGGTTTTTTCAAATAACATACTCATATTTTCTCTGATATCTAGCCACATGTAGCCACAAGAGAGGAAATGTGAGAGATTTGTTTAGTATTGATTAAATACTATATTATAGTAAGTCTAGGGTGATCTTACTTAAACACAGGACACCCTGCTGAGACATTTGTAGTGTACACTTAAAAGTAACTTTCCTCTCATTGTTGTCTGTCTCAGGTGTAAACACAGTGGCTTTAAATATTTCTCATCAATAGTGTACTACAGAATCACAGTAGGCCTGGAAATGCTGTTTCCACATCAACAGATGCTGTTTATTTAATACCGGAGTATCTGCCTCACTAATCAGAGACATTAAAGTGTTATACTTTCTGCACAGAGGAGGTGGGAAGGAACAATGTTTTAGGGTCATTATCTGGAGGTGGCCCATTATTGCTCCAGCTGTAAGACCAAAATGCTGCATTTTCAAAGCCCAAGATGAAACAGCAGGAATGGCTTTGTTTGTGTCAGACCTGATTTTTTGCTTCTTTTGGAAATGTTAGCATTACACACGTGTTGTCCAGCTGAGATGAGATTACTGTCTTGTCATGATAAGCTTAAGCGGTGCAGTCATGCAGCTCCCAGAGTAAACACAGAACTTTTCTCCCACTGTGGTAAGTACATTTTCATAAATGGGATTTATTTGTACGAAGAAACCTTGCAGTACTTTTCTAGCTATATGCTCACAAGCTGCATTTGAGTTATTTAAAACTCAGGCTTAATGAACCTTCTGATTAACAGGTCTTGTTCCATCGTAAGGGAGAACACAAGTACTTTACATGTATTTATACTGCCCAAAAGTTGACCCTCAGTCATTGTGTTTCTCCAGGACCTTTGTATATAGCTTACTTCAGAGTCTGTTTTGAATCCCCTCACTTGATATTGCAGAGCCCCAGTATGATCATTAATTACCTTCTCAGTGCTCTTGTCCCACCCAACCAGCCCAAAAGTTCTGCCAATGTTTATATCCTGTTGGTCTTATTACACAACTTCTAAAGTCATTTCTCAGAAATTCCACCACTAGGAAATGAGGTAAACCATTTCATGTCTGTGTTGCAGAGTCTGCTATAAATTTAACAGTTTCTTAACTAACTGGGCCTGATGTGTACTTGTGCGTGTGTGTGTGTGTGTGTGTGTGTGTGTGTGTGCGCGCGCGCGTGTGCAGGCATGTCTATGTGCATGCATGTGCGTGTGTGTGTGTGTGTGTGCAGGCATGTGTATGTGCATGCATGTGCATGTGTGTGTGTGTGTGTGTGCATGTGTGCAGGCATGTGTATGTGCATGCATGTGCGTGTGTGTGTGTGTGCATGTGTGGGTGCGTGTGTGTGCATGTGTGTGTGTGGGTGTGTGTGTGTGCGTGCACTTGCATTTGTGTGTGTGCACATGCGCACGTGCATGTGTACGTACGCATGTGTTTGTTTGTGCATGTACACACGTGCATATGTGTGCATGTGTATGTGTGTGCGTATAAGTCCGTGTATCTGTCTGTCCATTATCCTCAAATTTAGTGTGTCAGGTTAAACACTACACTTTAATATTTGACAGCACAGCTGGAAGACATTTAAAATCACTCTGTCTGGTTCAGCCTAAGCTTCTTTCACCAACTTTTTGCCAAGTTGAACTATTAGAAGCGTTGGAGCAGAATGCGTAAATCTCTGTAACCCATAACAGCAACTTTCCATTACTGGTTATACACTATAACAGCAGCTGAAAAAGAGGAAGAGTGAGGACAGCAACACTTCAGCCTTCTTCTACTGAACGCTTCGGTGTAATGGGATATGGCAGTACAGTACTCTACTGTAGATCCATTGTTATTCTAACATTGTGTAGGAAGCAGTTATGGTTTCAGATTGATGTCGAGACACATTAATTTCCTGCACAGAAAAACCTGCACACTGATAGTAATACTGACTTCTTTGCTTCCAGCTTGACCTTTGACATAGGCAGCACGTGCATTTGGTCTGTCACCTTCATATTTGCGCAGACAGAAGATGGCGAGGTTGAATACCAGTCAGAAGCTTGTCCTTTGCATTAGCCGTACGGTTCTTTCCCACTGAAGCATGGCCATCCTGCTGCTGCTGCTGCTGGTGTCTCAGGGTGACAGTAAGAACAGAGCAGGAGTCTGTCCCCGACTCTGTCAGCCACACCACCAGTCAGCTTGGTGGCCCTCCAACGCTCTCCTGCTCCTATGGAATCCAGTCTCTCATTTCCTTCCGCTCAAGGAGGACAGCAAACACTGAATGTGCCCGGCCCTTGCATAACCCTGTGTTTCATTTGGGTGGCATCATTTTCCGCAAGCAGGCAGACTGGGAGAGCCTAGAGAAGGAGGTCTGTTCAAAGTAGACCCCCCTTCCACAAAAGAACTCCTCTAGGAAAAAAATTAAACTGAATGATGGATGAAGGGAAAAGAAAGAACGAGGAGAAGGAACAACAATGACCATATGAGATGTGCTCATAAGAGGTTATCATTTCACTGGCTCTTAATAAAGGCCAGATTCCTTGCAGATGTCTCTTGGTTCTGCTTATTTATTCGTTCTGGCTGGGCTTCAGAGCAGCCGTAGGGTAAGAGTAAGAGCAGAGAAACTCGGCCTGAGGATTCAGTACTGGTCGCGCGTTCAGGTATACGTTGAGTCAGGAGAACAGTTAAAGTATGTTTGTTAAGAAGCCCGTCATGCCTCAATTGCTGTCCTCCAGCAAAACGCATCATGAGTAAAATAGGTTTGGTAAATTTTTCAAACGTATGTATGCAGAAACTCAACTGTTTTTTTTTTCTGTTTTTTTTTTTTTTTTATGGAATACAGGAGTATGGAAAAGAGTGGTTCCTTGAATACTTGTGGATGGTGCATATTTCCATTTGTTGCGTCTAGTACTTGACAGCGTCAGAAACTCGTGCAGCTTGTAGCTATAAATACACTGACATGTGTAGGAGCCCACAGGTTTGGGAGCTGTTTCACATAGTCACAACAATGGAACAAGACAAAAATAATTGTATTTTAGTTTAAGCACTAATGTTGCGAAAGGCGCTATATAAAAATAAATTGAATTGAATTGAATATAAAATGTTTTCTATGTACTGTGTGAACTGTGGAAATTCTCAGAAGAGCAGTGTACAAAAAAATCAGGCTTTGTTGTGAATTTCTCTGGATTTTACTCTTTGAGACTCATTGCTTTTTCACATGGTCTCCTGTTGTTGCTGTCTATTCCTGTGTCCTTCTGCTTCTATCTGTATCAGTCCAACCTGACTCACCTAATGATAGAAAAGAGCACCTTCAGGTGCAGTTTTATGAAGCCGTAATGAAGCCCGTGTACCCTCTGTTTCCGAGGGTCTGGCTGACATTAAACATGGGCGACTCACACTGCTTTGTAGGTTGAGTAAGCACAACTGTGCCCCTTATCACCAACACCAGAGAAAATCACATACAGAACATAGACACCCAAACACCTACAGCAAGGCAGACTCCATGCATCCCATACACCCCTCATCACCTGCATCAAGGTGAACCATATGAAACCCACAGACCTCCCATCACCTGCATCAAGGTGACCCATAAACAGCCCACAATTTCTCATCACTTACAACAACATAAATTATGTACTGTTTGATTTGTGTACTTAATAATCCTTTGAAAAAAATGTCTGAATTTTTTAACACAACAGACTCTTTTTGAGTTAAAATTCATACAGTAATTAATGCAAATCTCAATAACAAACACATCCCTGGTGGTCTCGTGTGTGTGTTTGAAACATACGGTTAGAGATTCAGCCAGGCAATAGCATAGAAGACAGTGCAAAACATAGATCTATATCTGTAACCACATAAAATCAAAATAAGCAAATAAAAGTGAAAATGTAATGAGGCAGCAGTTATAGTGTTGGACATTCCTCCTTGTAGTTAAGTAAGATCACCATTTGTTTTTCTTCAGAAATGTTACTCAATAGTTTCTTTTTGTAAAGAAGATTAAAGTAAGGGGGGTTCTTTATCTCAATACATGCAATGTTGTTTTGTTTTCTTCAAATCTCTCTGAAAAATTATGTTACACTTATTCACAGCAACTTGTTAAATGAAACTTGTGTTTAAGATTTAAGTGACTGATTGAGGGAACTCTGATCCTCAAGACCATACACTTCATTATAAACCTTAATCTTCTACTGTACATACACTGAAATGATAGGCAGAAATCCAGGGGGGACATGTCGTCCCCCCCCCTCAAGAGTTGCCCCACTCCAGTATGTCACTGTAAGCCAAACTATGTTATTTTTGTCCCCCTCAGGAATTGTTCTTAGGAAATACTGATATTTATTGTCCCTCCAAAAATGAAATGAGATTTCTGCCCCTGACTGAAGTGTACAGCTAGATCAATAGATGTAGGCTGCCGTAATATGTAGGTCCATGTGGGCTGTTACATTGGTGGTTCTGTGGTAGAGCTCCTGCCTGCTGTGTGTATGAAATAAATTAATGAGAAATTCATGGATAAATATAGATAAATAACTTGGCTGGGTCAAGGTTGCCTTCAGAAAGGCTAAGGCTAGAAGAAAAACCATAGTCAAATTCAGAGTGGAGGTCTTAAGGCAGTCTGATGTTTTATTAAATTTGTTTCCATCAGATTCTGGCATCCAAGATGAGGTCAGTGTGTCTTTTGGACCCTGCACCCCCACCTCCTCAAAAAAATAACGAGTTGTCCATGCAGCACAGACTATCTCCATGTACCTCTGATAAGGGTTGCTCCGTGTAGAGGCACTTAGTCCAACAGCTCAGTCAACAACAGACTTGTCAGCATTGTCTTGGACAAGAAACAACCTCTGTCCACAATAACTACAGGTAATTATGGGATGTAGAATCAAAGCTTTATAAATTTTGTATTGGTATTTTAATCTAAGATGTATATAACAGCTTTCAATTATCACAGCATTAAAAACTAAGAAGGTATTTTATAACAACGAAATCACCAACACCTTTACAAAAAAGATATAGTAATATATACAAAAAAACTGAACAACTGTGGAAGGAAATAATGCTGTGAAGGACCAAGATGGTGGGTGGGAATAATCCTGTGAAGGACCGAGATGGTGGGTGGGAATAATCCTCTAAAGGACCGAGATGGTGGGTGGGAATAATCCTGTGAAGGACAGAGATGGTGTGTGGGAATAAAGCTGTGAAGGATAGATTGTGGGTGGGAATAATGCTGTGAAGAACAAACCCTGTAGATAGGAATAATGCAGTGAAGGACAGACACTGTGAATGGAACTATTAAAAAGAATGGTAACTACGTTTTACCATGACAGTCAAGATGTGGTGTGTCACATGATCACAAGGGTAGTGTACCAATGTCCTTTGGACATAACCCCAGTATCTCAAAACAAAACACAATAAATTATAAACTCTATTAAACAGGGAAAACCTGTGCTTTTCAGGGATTTATAAGTAGTTTTTTAACAGAGCAAAGAGCATCCTCCAGCCATATGGTATTATTTGTGAAAAGCAGACAAATGTATTTGTCAGAAATGAGGTCGACGACTCACATTTGATGACCGTGATGCTTGTGCGTTAGTGTGACATCTAAGGAAAGACAGAGGAGCTTTGCATCCTCAGGTGACGGAGAGTGTGAAGGATCTGAAGGATGTGGCAGGATGTGGTCAGACTGTTGACCATTCTTATTGTGAGTTTTTCCTTTGTCACCCATCTGTATGTTTGTAATTTAGTGAATATGTTAAAATACAAAACTAATTGAAACAATGTTGGTTTACGTCGTATTCCTTCAAAAATGTTTAGGCAAACTCTCAGTAGGAGGTGCCCTAACTGTTTTTGCAAGCACTTTCACAATTGTGGTCTTTTTTAAGGCTATGTATGGCTACATTCTCAGCGTGACACACTTCATGTGCTCATCTTACAGGACCAGGCAGGGCAGCTGAGCCTTGCAGGACATGGCAGGGAAAACTATACTTATCTGCTGGAATAAATAGACGGGCGTGCTGCGGTTTCCTTAATGTCTATGTTCTTTATATATGTTCTTTATATATTCTTTATATACATGTCCAAAGCCACACACTGGCACGCTGGCACACCCACTGCATTGGCTGACATGAGCCTCAAACACCATTGTTTTTCCTGCAGTAAAAGACAGAGCTGAATGCACAGACAGACCAAACCTACTGACTGCCCATCTGTGTGTGGTGAAAATCTATTACATATAATTAGCTTGCTTGTTGATGTTCGTTTTCTTGTAAAAACTTTTTCTTCATCTATTTTAGTTTTCTAATCTCATTAATGTCTTGCAAAGGAACTTTTATACAAAGATAATGATTCAATTATAGTAACTGATTCCAGATCCGACCAATAGTTTCTTTTCTGTTTTATTGTCAATGACTGCCTCTTTCACAGTGTGGACGTTTGGGTTTAATGGGGCAGTGGTACAATTATTTATTTTTTTGTGTTCTTATTCTCTCCAGGGATGGTCCTATGGTCCAATAAGTGAGTCAGTCCTGTTTCCCTCAGACAGAACGTACATATACTCAGTACATACAAACCTGTGCCAAGCATCTTCCATAAACCATTCAGAGAATTAATGACTGATCAAAATGTGCAGAAAATAAATTTATTTGCTTATTA
This sequence comes from Chitala chitala, assembly GCA_025773905.1. Lineage (NCBI taxonomy): Eukaryota > Metazoa > Chordata > Actinopteri > Osteoglossiformes > Notopteridae > Chitala > Chitala chitala. The sequence continues at coordinate 30,723 of JABJVR010034094.1, forward strand.
ATGCCTAATTAATTACAACATTACATAACAAACCCTTCAGCCTACAGGTCCCTCAGTACCAAAACCCCCTGCCTAACACTGCAAGGCTAACCCAAGACATGTGTATTCAAAGTGACATATGTCATTACAGCTGCCATTACATGTTTTTCCATAATTAGCATTAGCTCTCTCTATGTTTGTATTCTTACATTTCATGCTTAACTTAGAGACAACACGTAATCATTCAGCTTAGAATTTCATATCGCTGATACTGTTCGTCCTTTGAGAATTGTGGCCTAGCTAAGCTGTCACGTTAATTAAGCTTAACGGCATTTTCACTGGCTTTTCACTGTGACCCCGTGTGCCCTGTGATTTTTATTTTGTCCAAATTCTTACATTTTTGCCTTTCAGGATATTGCAACAGCTATGCTGTCATGAAATATGTTATATTATTTTATACAATGTACTGAATATATTTCTTTTAACGTTGAACAAAATACAGAACACTTATTCAGGTGCCTTTTCTTTCATGCCAGAAATGCATATTTCCTGTTTTAGCTGATTAAACTCTTTGAATGTTTTAGTAAAACGTTGAATTTTGGTAAATGAATGGGAAAAAAATCTGTAGATGTTACACAAATAGTTTATAGGGAAAATGTATTCAGTCATGGCAGTAACGGATAAAACAATCCATAATGAAACTTTAAGACAGTGTGTCAAAGCTGGGTGTTCAGTGTTTCTATGTAATCTTCCTCTATTTCTATTATCCTCCTCCACAAAAACATACCTGTGAAAAGCAGCAGAAGAATCACACTATTTGCAAACACTCAGTGATGGGACAGTTGGAAATATGGACTTGGCTTTAATTCTAATATTACCTAACATGGTAAATAAAAACCAAATTTTTAGGCATAAATACACTTACATTTACATTTATTCATTTAACAGATGCCTTTGTCCAAAATGATTTACAATGAATAAGAGTACATGTGCATGTCACAAACAAGATCAAACAGCAGCAGAAATCTATGACAGCAAGTGCTGTCCTATCATCAAAGTGCACGTGACTAAGTTAAGAAATTATAACTAAGTAAGCTGAAAAATGAGACCTTAGGTTACTGGCACAGCATGTCTGAGTAAAACAAGATTGTTGACCATATAAATGCTGTTTCTGGTCCCTTCATCAAGTCACGCTCCAGCATCATCCTGCCAGGTGTTTCGACCCATTCGCCTGTAGTCTGCCGTGTCCGCGAACTGGGAGCAGTGCTTCTTGAAATTGGGTGTATGGTCCGGCTGATCATCTGTTCCATTCTGAAAGTAATATTGTGCAGTGAGAAAAATGATGGAACAATTAGGTCCCAGTGTTTAAGCAATCAGAGAAAAAATCTGAACGATGAACAAGCTCACGTTTTAACATCAAGCAGACCTGCTTGATGTGGAGGCCATATATAGCATATGAAAAACAATAATGACATGTTTTCAGAGCTATGTAAAACACCAGCACACATGTTATCAAACAAATAATGCAAGTCATCTTTTTATTTCCTGTACAAAGCAAGAAATTCGGTTGTCAGGAAAAGCGAACCCCTGGATTTAAAATGAAACTTGTGTTGACTGTAGGGCTAACTGTGTAACCTCTTCGATCTCCACTCCAAGCATTCCTTTGACAGGGATTTAAAACAATATTATACTTGTGGTTTGAGTTAGGTTGAAAAATAGAGATGACCTCTTGTATATAACAGTAAATGTACTGTTGCAGATGTAGGGTTTTTTAATGAAAATTTCGGTTGCATTTTAAATGTCTAAACAATCACTAAACTAACTGCAAAAACAACTGTTACAATGAAATAGGAAAGAGATTCTTAGAGCTGTCCACAAACACTTACTGTTCTGCTGGTAGAGCACTGCCACAAGCAAAGCTGACAGCAGATCCTCTTGTAACAGCACTTATTTTTTCATTGAAAACAATTCTTTCAAATAAACTTTTAAAATTCTTTCAAACAAACATTTACCTACTTTAAGTAAATTATAGAAGAATGTATTGAAATCGAATCTAAATATACAATGATCAATTTTATTATTTTTATTTTTTTCCATTTAGTCTTCATTTATTTATCCATTTAGTCTTCATAGCACGCTGACACACAGGTTAGAAACAGAATGAGTATTGAGTAAAGTGGGAGCACAGATAATACAGCACCATCTACAGGCAGACGTTGAGGATCATTTATTTTAAGTTCCCGGATCACCAGAACTGCCTGATATTTTGCTTCTCCCATGCAACACTGGAACATGTTGCTGTTTGCAGCCATGCAGCAACTGGAATGTCTGCTAAACCAAAATGCACCTCTTGAATACAAATTTTTAATTCATAGCTATGATTAAAAAAAAAAAACCAGAGGCATACTCGTGTGTATACACGAGAATACTCTGTAAACATACTGCTAAAAAAAGGGATTTACCATACATTCACCTTTTGGTTGCATATAAATGAAGTAGCAGTGCACAGGTGAAAGTGTGAATAAAGGTTCATAAATGTATAGAAGAAACAGCCTACCTACGTTCCAAGACACCACTGAATAAAACTTTACTTACAGTCATTACTTACAGTGTTCTTGTGGCAGTCATATGGTGGTTGATAATCTATCTTATATGTAGAGTTCAAGTCACTGTAATGAAAGATAAATGTTTTAAAGCAAAAACTTAAAAAATGTTTAGACCATAGACAAAAATTGACAGATGCATTATCAAGTGAAACATGAATATATAACCAGCGTTTGTGGAATGTTAATATTAAATTTATATGAATAATAAAATAGTATGCCACTTCTTAAATCGAATAAATCAATATGAAAACATACAAAAACTGAATATTTATTTATTTTGCTAGGTCTCATAAACAACGATAAAATTAATGAATTTAAATCGTTACAAAGGGTTTAAAATAAATATTCTATTTATTATACTGGTCATGATATAGTTTACTTTGTTACGTCTAACACAATGTTTTGGTTTAATAGTGTATTATTAAGAGCAGCTGACATCCATCCATCCATTATCTTAACTGCTTATTCCTGGTGAGGGTCGCGGGGAAACCTGGAGCCCATCCCAGAGCAC
>JABJVR010034105.1:0-33817 GCA_025773905.1 Chitala chitala
GTGTGTGTGTGTGTGTGTGTGTGTGTGTGTGTGTGTGTGTGTGTGTGTGTGTGTGTGTGTGTGTGTGTGTAAAACAATTTTTATATCATCTAATGCCAATGTAAATGACACATTTGCTTCACTTGATTATGCCAACTTTATTAAATTAGAGATGCTACAGTGATTTAGTATCTTGTGTTTGCAAGTGCCCAGAAATCATTTCACTGGGCGACTGGCTGGTGAAGCTTAGTCTGATAAGTACTTACCGGTCCCAGGGTACAAACTGAGACTCCAGTGTGGCTAAACCCCCAGTAGGGGACACTTCTATTGTCTTTGTTTTAGGAATACCGCTTTGCATTGCTGGATATTTTCTGAACATTTAACTAATTGATATCACTTTTGTAGAGTATCTTAAAAAATGGGCCTATTGTTGGACTGATGACAGGACAGGTCTCGGTTTTCCCATGAGGAAGACACTTATCGACTGTTTCATGCTGTGCCAAACAAACACATAAGCTAACATATCTCAGGCTTTATTCAGTTCTCCAGGTAGCTTTAAACATCAAAGAGCAAAGTGGCATAAAGATGGGTACTGAGGGGAGAAATGAACATGGTCTGCATGGCAGGTTCAGAGTCACTGTTTTTCCTGGTCAAACACTACTCTTGCAGAAGAGCTTAGAGAAATTATGTAACCGATTTAACTAGAAAGTACTAAAGCAGTAATGAAGGTCCTCTGTTGACATTTACCATCATGTCATAGTTCAGTCATATGAAGAATTAAAAACAATACAGCCAATTGGAACTTGACTAATTTTCGTTAATGTTTTTATTTGCCAACTGTCCATTGTGTGGCTAAACATTGTGATAACTATTTTGATATAAAACACGATGGTGGGTGGATTTGTAGTGTTAACTAATTAAGCCATAGCTCAAGGAGAATGAATGTTCAGGGCTGTATTGAGAGGAAGTGTTTGAATGTGCACATTTGCTCCTCCTCTGTTGTGTCTTTGCAGATGGTTTAAACTTTTTGCTTTTGTTTTCAGTTCTGGAGGTAGCTGGGCAAGTTGGAACCAATCAGGAAAAGCCTGAACTATCAGCAAGTTCCCGTGCTTCCTGCAAAACATCCCGGGACAGCCTTCATGACCGGGTGCCTTGCCCAGACAGGAAGTAGTCCCTCCCAGAGTGGCGGCATTAGGCAGAGCACAGGGTCCATAAAGGCAACAGGAGGTTTTTTTTTAGTTGGTGTATAGCCTTGCTTCTCTGTTTACCTACATGTATGGGCATGGACTTGTCTGCGTGTCCATCTACATACCAGCAAGTCCATGTGTCTGTGTGTCCATCTACAGAGTAAAATTTTTACAGGCCTGTCTGTGTGTGTGTGTGTGTGTGTGTATGTCTTTCTCTCTTCATCCCTCTGCAAGGTACCATGTCTCCTTGCCCATGAAAACCACCAGGGAAACTTACTGGAGTGGAACAGCTCTAACGAAGCCGCAGCTCTTGTTGGTTTTTACACTGCTAGGCCTAATTATGTTAATTAACTACATAAACTGAATCCTGCCAAGCCCCTGGATATTTTTAGATGTATATACTTTTCATAATATGCCTTACTAGTTTAAATAAGTTACCATTGTTGTCTCTCTGGCGGCACAGTGGCGTGGTGGTTAGCACTGGTGTGTCCAAATTGCCCGTAGTGTGTGTTTGGATATATGTATGTGTGCCCTGCAGTGGGTTGGTGCCCTGCCCTGGGTGTCCTCTGCCCTGCGCCCTATGTGTTCTGCGATGGGCTCCAGGCTTCCCCGTGACCCTTAAAAGAATGAAGCTGTATAGAAGATGACTGACTGGCTGTTGTCTCTAACTTCCTCTAAGTTGTCATTACAACCAGAAATTCCCTGTCATTCCAAAGGCAGCTTCCCGCTTCCTGACCTGTGAAGGGATACAGCCAGTCCCGTGACCATGGGGAGGGCCGTGAAATGAGCCACTGGCTCCACTTGCTCCTGTCCTTTCCTTCCTTCCCAGCTCTTAACATGCACTGTTGTGTTTGTCAGCTTCCTGCCGCTTGTTTAAGGGCGAGGACGAAGTTGAACTCTACAGCTCAGGAGGAGTACTCCGTATGTGTAGGCTGCTAAACTCACCCAGTTTTACAGTGTTAGAATTACTAGTACTTTGTTTTTCTTGTGTGATTCCAGCATCAAAGGTAATGTGTAATGCTGAATCTGTTTTACAGCAACTGTTTAAATGATGAACACATAGCCATAGATGATCTTTGTCTTTTGTGTGATTTGTAGTTCTGAATATTTAAATTTTATTGCCCTGAATATTTGCTCTGTTCATGGTTATGTCTGTGTACCTTGGCACGTACCGTTGACAAAACATTTTAAAGGATGAGGGAGACTGAACCATTATTTAAGAAGACATTTTTACATGTGGTTTATGATCTGTGAATTCACTGTCCTTTCCTTCACATTAATTTTAAAAAGGCATTTTACTCTGTTACCTTCATTTTACCTTCATTTTTTCATTGATCAGTGGAATAAAATCAATACTTTGATGTTATCCTGGTTAAGTGTTATGTGGTGGTGTACAGAATTTGGGAATTTTGAGGATTTGTGAATTTCATCTTTTATGTTTTTTTTAACTTTTGTTTTTTCTTTTTTTTGTACCGACATGTCCATAGTTACTGTGTGTGCACTTGACATGCTTGTGGTAAGATTAACGAAATCTTTACAAGAAAACCTGAGCTGATGTAGTTGTGGTTTAGCCCAGTGCTTTGTATTGTATATGTATGTGGCTCTCAGTAAGATGTTTGAGTGTATAATGCAAAGCAAAGAGGGGAATTTTTCAGCAGAAGTATTGGACAGCATTTCGGCTTTATCGTTCTGTGGTTTGGGTACAGTTTTTCGGCCTCACATCGGAAATTACTATTTGTGCTAATTGGTTAAAATCTGTGTTAAGTAATGATGTGAGATCTGTCATTTAGTTCATCTTGAGCCCTTTTCGTTTATCCCTGCCCTATGAGGCACGATATCTATGGTCAAGTGGTTCAGTTTGTGCTTCCAAGGCTGTTGGATGTCTGTAATGACATGTGTGGCTAAATGATTTTTGAAGTGCTCTTCTGTTCACCTTAGAGCAGATTTATTCAGCCTGGAAAGGATTTTCAGCCCCCCCCCACGTCTTTGATCTGGTGGATGCTGCGACCACACGGTAGGCCTAAGTGTGGATCTTGTTTCACACATCTTGTTGAACTACTGTGCTGTTACATTACAACCCAAGAAAGGTTCTCAAAAATGTTGAGTGCCAGCAGAGTAGTGGGGCAGGAACTGGAAAGGTGATTCATTTTCTTTGTTCTCTTATCTAATGGAGATTAAATAGATTTTTTATAGAAATGTTCACTTTACCCAGGGAGTCACACAGAGTGGTATCCAGGCTCTCTGGTGGACTTCACTGATCTGACATGAGACTTTCACCAGTTCCATGTTGAAAATATTAGTTTTTCTTCCATGGCTTTCTCTTCTGGTCTCCTACATATACACTCTGTGTAGTACATATTCGTTATAATTATTTTCAAATGTACTGTACCACAGAAAACCTGTCTCAGGAATTCAAATCCAAAATGTCTGGACATTTTAAAATTTGTTTTCAGCATCGAACTGGACCACTTGAAATGCCAGTAGCTTGGAAAAGGAACCCCGCGTGTGAAGATTTATTACCCAATAACAGGCAGGTTGATGGAACACTTTGAAGTGAGAGACGAGCCTTCATAATTGTTGTTACCCCCATCGCAGGATGTGAGAATGTGTCTCTATGGACGCATGTTGCATAATCCATGTCAATTAATTATTCATCTGCACATTCCATGAGTGTCAGGGGTCTGTGTGAGCTCCGGTTAGCAGCGCTAAACAGAGCAAGAGCTATCACCGAGCACTCACTGTGTGTGCGTGTGCGGGTGTGTACACGTGTCAGCGCTGTCCAGGAGCAGAGCTGTGTAATAGGTCTTGTAGAAGAGAAGAAGGTTTGTCTCTGAAACTGTGTGCTGGTGCTAGGTGGTGTTTTCCAGCAGCACAAAGAAATCTTCTGGTGCCGTGCTGAATAGTTGTGTAACGCCAGCATGAACACTGCACCTGTTACAATTGTTTCCGCGGTTTGCGTTATGCAACCGCGTCTGGAGGTTCTTCTCAGCCCATCAGCCCATGTTCGGCACCAACTGTTGGACTGGGGTCCACAGCCTGGTATGTGCAGCAGCATTTTAACCCAAGATGTCAAGTTACAAATCTACAAGTTACAAATTCAGGGGATGTCTAAGTGAAGCGTAAAGCTGGCATACAAGCAGCTTGCAGGGATCTCCAAAGCCTCAACTGCCACACATCCTGCTGGCCTCCTAGGCTGAGCCAGATTGTCCTGCCACAGCCTGCGGCTCGCCTCTGATTGGTTGCTGAAAGGATCTTCTAGATGGCAGGCTGTCTTGACAGACTTGTGCTCTGCCTGGTATCAATAAGGCTGCCCCCCAGGCGGGGTGGTGGGGAGGGGGTGCACAGACAGATTTTAATAAGTATTTGAGCAATTTATCTGTTGGATTTAATTTTCTGGGAGGAGAATACAGTCATTGGTTAGTGTTCTATGGTTCGTTAATCAGTCTTATTAAATTTAATGTTTGTTATGTTGTACGTGCACAAACAGCCCAAAGCAGTGCTGGTTTTTTATTGGTTTCTTTCTCTTCAGTATGTCATTATGAACAGCTTCTATATTTCACTCTGGTTTTGGAAGAAGGAAACGACTCCAGGCCGGGGTGTGATGATCAGCATAGTGTTTACTTAGGAATAACCTGAAACATTTCTCATTGTTGGCCTCAAGTTACCTTACCTTCCCTTACCTTTGTACTGTAGATCCTTAATGTTGAATTCGATCTTGCATGATTCATTAATTTTAACACTCTGGTAAGAAGTTTGCTTTATTATTGGTTTAGATGAAGAGCTCTCGAAAGCCTGTCATAATGGTGGGGATCAGTAGCAATTTTGGAAAAATGCAGTTTAACAATGTTCATAGCGGTTTGAGCCTTTATGTTATTTGACTGCAGTTACCTTCTTTTCTGCTCTGTAGTAATATAAGATCAACTTGAAATATTTGTGTTGTGTGACCCGATAACTCCTCGTGGAGCTTGACTAAATGGGCTATGTTATGCTAGATGTTTTGGGACGTGAAGCCTGTGCTTGTATGACATCTTCATGGAGTGGGATCTTGACTGTCCATCATAGTTGGCTACGGCAAGATGTTCACATGATGTGTGTCTCGTGGACTGCTTACCCTGGACTGGCAATTTGGACAGTGAAGGGGGTGTTGCATAAAGCTGGAGGGTGAAGTCATTCAGACCTTTAGCTGGTCACTGGGGAGATCTGCCAGCTGGTCACTGACTCCCAGAGCTAGGCAGTTACACAGGAGAAGGAAAATCATCCCCTTTCTTGCTAAGTATTTAGCATTCCAAATATCCTGCGGTGTGTTATGAATAAAGTTTCATGTAGCTATGGTGGTTAGCCATATTATGGATTAAAGGATGTCACAAAGCTAACATCCTGCAACTCAAAATTAATACATATGTCAAACGGTGATTAATTGTGTTTGCTACTAGAATTTTTCTGAAGAGACAGACAAACATGGTTTGTTTGCCAAGTGCTTTATTTCTTCATGCAACTTGTGCTCTTTGTCCGTCTACACAGCTGGGCGTTGGGCTCAAACAGTTCAAGGCATCTCAGTGCAGCATTGCTGTAAGCAGGGCCTCTGATGGCACTCAGAAAAAGCAGCTTTCAGTTAACAAATTAAACATCCTTAATCACGATGCCACCTGCTGTCCCTTTAAGGCCTGCTGATTTCCTTGAGATTGTAGTGTGGGTTATTTAAAAGGAAGCATGGCATTTTAATGAATGCACTGATAATACTCAGGATCTCTCAGCAGAGTGGAGTGTCAGAGTCCTGCTAGAACTGATCGGGGAGACTGATGAACTATACCCTCATTCTACAGGATCTACAGGCTGCAAGCTCTCAATTCAGCTTAGTTTTAAAGATCTTTGTATACTGTTTACATTAATGACTGTTTTTAAGAGTAAACCTTAGTGATTCACATTGCACACCAAAGGGTTTTGTTGACCTCATGAATTTAGTCTTGGCATCACTCTGCGTTGCCAAAATTTGTTGGTGTAAGTATGAGTGTTACTGGTGTGAAGGTGTATGACTGTGACAAAGTAAACATTCTGAGGTTCAGAGATGTCCAAACGTATGTTAAACGTTTCATTGGAGTACGCTTACGTTTGCGTCAACCTGTCAAATGACAGCATCGTTGCAAAGCGTTCATGTTCTTTAAAGTGACTGGAGGTGTGTACTTCCAGTTGTCCTTTTATCATCTTGTTGGCTATTGCCCAGGAAATCTGTGATATAAAACTGAACGTGTAAGTCATCGAAGGTATTTAAGCAAACATTTTTCTTTTTCCACTGAGTCCTGGCAGCTCACTGTGCCTGTTACTTACCGTAGCAGTTAAATTAATTGACCTTGATTAAGATGTTGATTGATTGATTGGATAGAATGCTTCAGATTTTTTTTTATTAACTTGGGGAGTCTGTGTGGTTTTTTTATCTTCAGTTATGCCTCAATCACTCAAGCCTACTGCGCAATCAGAAGTGAGGTGACAAATTTAAATTAGTTCTGTGCAAATTTAGTGTTTGTTTCACAAAATGACATGAAGCGTTTTTGCATTTTGAAGTACAAGCACACCGAAGTCAAGTCTGATCAAGCATAATTAACACTGATTTGAAATTATGTAAACTACAGATGGTTATTTTAAAGTTCTAGTTTGTCAGTTCAGTCTTCTAACCCCCCCTCCTCCAAACTGAACCGTTTTACAGAGAGGTTGTCTTGAGGAGACGGTCGTCAGGATGTGCTCTGTACGTGAGGGGAGGGAATTCCGTGGCTGTGTTCTTCTTTGTAGATGGGAGACCCATCCAAGCTTTTCAAAGGTGTTTCCTCTCTGGTTCTCTCTGATAGCAAGGTGTTTCCGTACATTTTCTCCACTCAGTGCAATTGTGATCCTGCAAAGACGAGCTTTTATAGTCCCACGCTGTCAAAAGTGGAGTTAGCATTTCACCCAAGCAGTGTGCTTAAAGTAATTTCAGACTCAATGCCCAATGTTATAAGAATGATACAGCGTGTTTTGGAGTCACTGATTTAAAAAAAAAAAACTATGATCTGGTTTTATTACATATCTGCCATGAGCTTTATACAGTCAACTGTATCTTTGTGGTGAGAAAGATGCTTGAACTGCTTACAGTGATTTGAATGCACAGTGTCTCAATATCGCCTTTCCTGTTCTCAAGGATGACAGGGGGGTGTGCAGGGGGGGTTAAATCAACCACTCATGTGGTCTGAAACAGGCCATTAGAAGCCTGACAGACACAGTATGTGCGGGTTTTTCCTGGAACACTTGGAAGCACTACGTATCTTTCCTTCTTCCTCACTTAATTTTTTTCCTCCTTCTCCAAATTCCATTCCTCCTGTGTGCATCTACATCATAGTTTCCATGGTAACCCCTCAAACTAACATGCTCCCCCTCAGGTTGCTGTGAGTGGCTGTGTTAGTCACTTAAATGTATCATTCTTTTTATACTCCACAGAAATGCACACAGATAGCAACATTTCCATGGTTACCGCGTGGCCTTGCTATCCGTCGTTTATAAATGCATGCTATGTTTCTATGAGGTAAGTGGGATGGACAGAGTTCTTTTTATCTCGACCTGAAAAAGACGACTGATCTGTGCCCGGAACCTTAACGGACCAGTAGGTTTTAGTTTTCTGTTAGCATCAGGTCCACTTGGAGGTGCGTTGTAGTTTCAGGTATTGATCTGGTTTTCTGAAATTGTGTCTCTTCAGATGTTGCCTCTCAGAAATTCATTTTCAAGTAACCGGCTCAGTAAGACCATTTTAGAAGGCGAAGCCACGTCGTGCGTGTGCTTATTTGCACGGATACACCTCCAGCCTTCTCCTGGCACCCAGGAGCAGCATGTCGTGATCTTGAAGAGCACCTCCTTCCCTGTGCTGAGTTGATTCCCGACTGTTCACTGAAACCCCCAGAGAAGAGTTTTCGTGGGAGGGGGGTTGCAGAGGAATGCAAAGGAATTTGAATTTAAAGCAAGTAGAAGGGAACAGCTTAATTAACTTAATTTTAGTTGGCAAGTGTTGATTGTGCTTCCTGAAGCCGCCAGTAAAAGCCAGCCAATGTGGATGGGTTGTGTCTGCACGGAGAGAGGTACACGCCTCACTTGTGTTAGTTTTTTTTTTTTTTTGTCACGCTGCTTTATGTTGCATGAGTTTCTTGGCACATCTGGAGCTCCTGTGAATCCAGTGCGCTGCATTATTGATTAATACACAGAACTTCATCATTGCACCATGATGCTGCTGATCTGGAATGGCAAGGAAAGTTTAAATGTGCTTACGCCTTGAACGAACACAGAACAGTAGCAGTGGGATGGCAGCGTTATTCGCTTGTGTCTCTGTTATTTGCCCATGCTTGTGTTTTTGTGGTTTGCTTGGTTCATCTCCAAATTTTTGTCTTGAATAACTGCACCCTCTATTTAAGAGACTGCTCATCACTACATCTGCAAATGGTATTTCATTGAAGTAACTAAAAGTAATTGTATATTCAGTTTTAATTGTTTCATGGGTCACATGGTAGGTTACAACACTTGATTCTAGCATATGTCTAATTTAGTAACTGAAGGTATTTTAACTGTGAGCTTCATAAGTGCTCTTTTGAGAAATGCTGATACGTGCTGACAATTAAGGTACATGGCAATATCCACTAACAGTAAACATCAGATGTTCCTCTGTTAAGGAAGCGCAGTTCACTTTCTGACTGACACTTTCAGCTGTGTCTCCAAACACTCAGTTCATCTGGTTTCCAAGTGTGTTTTTGGCAGGAAACTTTAATGCTTTTATTTAGCAGTCGAGATCCACACATGTGGATGTTTTATTGTTATCTGATGATGCCTATTTTGAGAATAGACTGTGTAAATGTCAGTGCATTTCCGTAATCTTTGCAAGAAAGTTCCTATTTTTCTGGTCATTGTTAAATGTGTTTCGCAGAGTCATTAAGAAAGCACAGTCCTGGGGACAGACTCGTTTGCATAATGTTCGGGGTGTAGAAACTCAAAGTCGGCAGCAGCTTCTCCTCCGGAGCTGACCGAGAGGCACCTTCTCCTGGGCTCCACTTTATAACATAATGATTAATGAGACATGGGGTTAGACCAGTAAATGAAAACGACTCCGTGGCTCAGAGGGGATGGAGACCAGCCACGAGGTGCCATGCAGCTCTCCTTTGTGTGACTAACATGAGTCAGCAGTCTGGCCCTTCACGTCTGCCTTTCACTTTGAGGTTTTATGAGTGTAAACACACAAATACCTGCTCGATGCTTGGTCAGCATCTTTCCTTGTTTCCTCTTTTGGAGCAACATTAGCTTAATATTCAGTTTTGACAGGAAGCTATTAGGCATCCTGGTGCTACTCTTATAAACTTGCTGTGACTGTTTCGCTCAGGATAGTTGTGAACCCCTGCCTTTGTATTGGGCAGTGAAATGGCCCTGCTGTGTAGCTATAGTTATCTGAAGTAAGAAGCAAACCGCTAGGAAAGTTCTTCTTATTTGTTTTGCTGTATGTGCTAATTGGATGTACCCCTGAAAGCAGAACTTTCTGCAGTGCCTGTGGTGGAGGAAGTTGGTGGTGAACTAAAGTGAATTACTTGTACGTTCGGTTGACTCGTGTCAACTGTATCGACTTCCCATGCTAAGCTTTGGAGGGAATTGAGTGACAGGGAACAGTGACAGGTGACAGTTCTATCTGACTGGCATTGTCCATTTTATAACGGGGTGACACGCTTTCAAAAACGACAAATGCTCTGGATTTAATAATGCCATGAAATGCGTTCTGAAACACTGAGCAGACCCCAGCTGTCTTCTCTCCAGTATGCTGTATAGTGAGACAGCGCTTCCCCAAACATGGCTTTACACGCAGAGTGTTTGGCTCAAGTCACAAAGAGATAATGAGGATGTCCGAGGAGGGGGTTTTAGATGAATGCATCTTGGAGTGGAATTCCTTACATTTAGTCTGTTGATTTCCAGCTTCCATGCTGGGCTAAAACATAACAGTCAGTGAGCACCAATCAATGAAGAGCAGTCCAGCCGGCCAGGCAGACTGTGGATCAATGGGCAGCTTCACTCAGCACTTCTGAAGATGATATAGCACAGTCATGCTGCTCGGGCAGAACCACTAACATAACTTAGTCCCTTTCTGACCAGCAGACAGACCTACATTACAATAACAGATAGCCCACTCAACACTGACAGAGATGTTATAAACAAATATGGAAGAAATATAGCACATATAGAAATGTACCATTGGTGCCTTTTTATTTACAAACTCTTTACCAACAAATGCTTTATAGCCTGTGGGTATATTAGATATATGGAGGTTTTCAGACCAGGAATATGAGAGGTAGCACATTTAATGCAGATACACTAGTGCTATTTGACAGTATTTCAGACCTTAGCACAAGGCAATATACATTAGGTTACCATCTTGGACTTCACTGATAAGTGTAATTATCTTTTAATAATGACCATTAGCAGTATTAAATACTATAATAAGCTAGTTACTCAGGGAAGTACAGTAAAAACACCAGGAGAGTATAAGCAGTTGGATCTATTTGTAAGTGTACACAGTACCCTTATCTTTACATAAGACAAGTAAAGTTGTGTTTTCCTGGAAACTGTTTCCTCAGGACTGCAGTCCTTGCCCTTTCTGTTTAATCTGTGCTTTTAGCTTTGTAGACAATACCAAGTGTAATTATAATATATAACTTGTTTTTTTTTAATACTTGTGAAAATGGCAAATGTTATTACTTGATGCTTTACTGATAACTTTCCTTTTTTTTCAGCAGCACGCAGAAAAGAGCAACAGAAACACAAAACTACCTTCTTGTCTGTCTGAGGTAAGAAAATATGCAGGGTCCATTTGGGGTTGACAAGATTGCATGTGTAGGTGTCACATCAAAGCATCTGCAATATTAAGGACCATATAATTTAAAGATATGGAGATAGGCGATTTGTAATTTATTCTAGCAGTATAATAAAATAGAGTATCTATTGTACAGTAAAATAGAGCATCTATCTTCTGGATGAAGTCTGTTACTGATTTGGGTTTGTTTCATTGGGTAATGAGCCATGTTGGTGGGGTGGGGGGCCATAGGTGTGGCAGTGTTCAAGGGCTCTAGCCCCCCAGTGCACTGACACCTGCACCCCCTGGTTTTCCTTTGAAGCCCACACCTCATTCTCATTGTTCTGGCCCCAGTGCCTTATGGGATGGGAAAAAAACAGGAAATTATCTCCTTTGTTTAGTTGAGTTTGGCCATGTTCGCATGAGTAATTGCAGGGATAGGCCCTACCCTGGTTATAAATAGCTCGAAGTTTATATGGATTTTTGTGTTATGACCAATTTATTTAAAAAGATCATTCTCGGCTTCCTTTTTGGATTTACAATAGCATTGCGTACATTTGCAGTATTGAATTCAAAAACACTCTTTAAACATAAACTAAATAAACAGCACTTTAACAGAGATTAGAAACGATCAATGTAGTGTCTTTCAGTGGACAAGTATAACTATACCTTATGCCTGCCCGTTCTGCTTGAGACATCATGCTGAACACTGTGACCCCCAGGTCTCCTCAGAGACTCATGCTGATGGATGGGGTGTCTATGAAGACCATGGTGCAATGTGGGGTGCTGGGATCTCTCTGGGTCTCTGTCCCAGCTGTAATCGCAGTAGTGCCCCTCCCTTTCTCTTTCAGCTTTTAATCTGGCACTGTGGATATGCTGTTGACAGGTTCTCTGCAGGGCCTATCGCTCTGGTCTCAAGCGTACTTTTGTATTTTTTTGAAAACTTCTGATACAATTTTGAGGGTTTCAGTGTCGTTCCTCGGTTGTGTTGGTGTCTGCAGAGCGCGAAGCTGTCAGACAGCCATCAGACCTTGGCTCGCATGGTGGCTGACTGATGTCTGGGCTGTGCTATCAGGGCTTCTCGCCTGCCCACTGCCTCTCTGAGCTAGTGGAAGGGCCTGCGCTTCATTCCAATCATGTGAGAGTCAGCATCTATTAGCACTGTTTATTGTAATAGCTTCTGTACCAAAAATACTCCCGCAAGTCAATCGTAAGCAATTTTTATTTATTTTTGTGGTATTACCTGTTGTCTGAAGTGTAGAGTAGTCTAAAATCAGTTGGTTGTCTGACTTTTTTATCTCCCTTACAAATTTGCAGTGCCCTGTCTTTTAAACAGGTTTGAAACAAAGGGCGTTTCACGTCTAAAGCCTGAGAAACCACAGGTGGCCCAGAAGGCTGCCTGCTGCTGGGTGTGGTTTGTGCGGCACAAAAAATCATGTGGGGGTGACCAAACAGGGGAATAAAAGTTTGGAGCAGTAAACTGAAACGGAGAAGTGTTGTCATTAAGGCTCCTCTGAGACTCGGTGCCTGCATTAGTCACATCAGGCATGGCAAATCTGCTTAGTTACAGGGGCAATGCGAGGTATGGTGCTTGTGAGGTAGTCCCTAGGGTCCAAGATGGTAAGATGCCACACACACACACACACACACACACACACACACACACACACACACACACACACACACACACTCTCCTGTACACATGCATGGGCTCACTTTCTTCAAGTTCATTTACACACAGTGACAGGGACACATTCACATACGTACAGAGTTATTGCTTATGTTTCTAGATACTGCCGACGGTCCAATGGGTGTCTCTGTGCCTCTTCCTCATTCTGACATGCAGGTGAGATGTAATCACTGCAGAACAACATTCTGCAGCCAAGGGTTTATTTTTTCAGAAATGACATCCCACCGAGATGTAGAGTTTGAAGACTTTTGGATTGAACAACACAATGTTCACAGCTTCATTCCTATATAAATGAACCAGTCTGAGTTAAGACAAGAGTTTGAGGCAGCCATTTTTAAAACCTTTTTCATGTGGACTTGACTGATCCTTTATCCCTTTAGTACTCTATTGTCAGTCTTAACCCCTTGTACATGTCATTATTGCAGACCAGTCCTGAAAAAGGCGTTTTGTTCTGAAATCATTTTTATGAGCTTTTGAGGTGCTGCTGTGAGCTACAGCTGGGGACATTAAGGAATACATTCTTTTCTTATTAAAAATGATTGCCATAGTACCTTTCCATCTGCTTCAATATTCTGAGAAGAAAGTAGTGAACTCTGACTGGCTGAAACTAATAGGTATTAAATTCATGTGTTGCATTTTTCATAGGGGAGCATCAGTTGGTCCTTGTGGTCAAATCAATTTAATAAATCAGTTTCCATGGATGTGTGAATAAAAACAGATGAAGTTCACTGTTTGCAAACTCCTATTTCTGACATTCTGAAACTGGAGTGAGCTGCTGGATCACTGCAGTCCCAGCGGCCCGTCTGATGTCAGCATCTCTGCACATCAGGTTCACGTGCAGGTGTGGAGTTTCACCTGTCAGCGGGGAGAGATTAAACGTCCATCCTTTTGCTTTCCACGAATCTGTCTGCGACAGGCAGATTTTCATCTCTCCTTTTTGAAAATTTTATTAGCGCCTGTTTTGATAGGGGGTTCTGTCTCAGGCCCTGCTGCAGTCTGTCAGATGTCTTTGTCTCCCAGAAAACGTTCGTTAAATTCCTGCGACTGTCCCAGCTGCGCGTCGCTTGCAGATTATCTGCAATGGCATCTACTGCCTGGTGGCTCATGACGCAGAGAAGCCAAAACCAGGAGGCTTCCAGACGCCCCGGTGTTTAAGAACATATCCACGTAACTAATTAGGAAGAAGATAAAATGTGTGATTGATTGAATTTCTTTCATTACTTTTGGGAGGGAAGCTGGAATTGAGGTCAGCACCACTTCCATCTGGAGCGCTGTCGTGTCTGCTAGGAGGACGCTCTGGAATCCGCCTTAAGTATTTACGAGTTGTGATTGACTTGTTAGGGCATTAACAGTGGCTCGACACTTTATCTCGTTTTTCCTCCATCATTGTTATTGTGGAGGGGTTGCTGTGATCTAGCTTTCCTCTCTGCGGTGCTTGTCACACTTAGATTATATTGTTTCTTGCGATGACATTCTGGTGTTTGTATATTGATTTATACAGCTCTTCTTTTTGAATGGATAAATTCAGGTAGTGTGTTCAAGAGGGTCAACAGCTGATTATCTATGACTTTAGTGTCAAAGCTATTGTTAATGAAACTGAGTTTAAGGTTTGGTTTTTTGGACCAGTTTTCCCAAAGCACGCTTCTGATTCTTTTTAAAGATGGTGTGCCCATAGATGTCAAACACTGTCGGGTTTGGTCTTAACATTGTGACTAAAACCTGAATATAATGAGCAGGTTTTTACCAAGGTCCCTTTCTTGGCTGATTGAGAACGTCAGCATGTGATTTGGCCTTGATGCCTTACAGGAAGTGAGAGGAGCCACATTAGATCAACATATAGCCATAAGTCTCTTCTGCCAGGTCATGGGCTGGCATCATGGGGAAGACATGCGATCAGATAATCACGTACCTGGTTCAATTTGGACAGCAGCAGTTCTAAAGTTGGGACGCTGAACCACTGTGGGAATCTAACTAGGTCCAAAGGTCATTTATTGTTGTAGAATATAAGCCATGCCCAGAGAAATGACATAAATTTAAATAACGCAGCGTAATGTAGGTGCAATGTTGTTACTGTAGTGAGCATTTTTATTGTTAACAGATGGGATGTGCTTCCACTGTCTGGTGAAGCTGCTCGACTCTAAACTGGCTGTAAAGCTAGCATATGCCTGTTGACAGAGAGTAACAGGATGTGGAGCAGTTTGTACTTTTATACTTTCCTGTCGAGCATTGCTTGGTCCTGGCAAAGGAAGCCTGCATTTTCCTTGACGCTGTCAGAAAACCTTTAGTTAATCATAATGTTTCCAGCCTTTCACAGCTGCCTTTTAGTCTCTGCCACACAAGTTCCCAGGATTTCCTGGAGCTCAATGTACTTTGTCTGTTTAAAAGTTGGCTTTTTCTGCTCTGTGCTTTTTGCCCCTTTATTGGTGAAAAAAGAAAAACGTTGAATGAAAGGAATGAATGGCCTGGGAGGAAATATGGACACCCAGATCCACACATATGGGTAGGATGGGCCGTGGCTGTGAAGGTACACATGGGACTCATCTTCCTGGAAGGCATGTTGCTCTTGTGTCTTTAACTTGGGCTCTTTGCCTTCCTCTAAATTTGTTTCACCTCACTTTCCCTCAAGAGCCATTTTCTGCAGATGACATTTTCAGTCTTTGTAATGAGACCTATCTATGAATTGCTTCACCTGTGTGCACTCCACTTTTTCAATATTTAGGATAGAGATGCCTCTGACTTTGTGTAGTCTTGTCCCAAGTAAATGTGTTTTTAAATTTATTTTCAAGTGCCACCCATGTATTTGTTTAGAGTTGTATCCTCATTGTATTGAGCTTGCTTTCAGTGTCATTGCTCTGTTTCAGCATCCACATTTGCTTACACATGCAGTTCTCATGTGCATTAACTTCTTCTGCTTTTATTGTTGACATTGTACTGCAGCCAGCAGTCCACTCGGTATGCCTGACTAGCCTGCACACACTTATGATGCATTTCTGCCACTTGGTTAGCTTTCTAATATCACTGTATTTGTGCAGCAGGCCTGTAGGAGGTGGTATTCACCATGTAGACAGACAGACCAGTCTATAACATCTGTGCTTTACCTCATGCATTAAGAGCTGGCATTCTTGATGTTACTAATGCCTTTTTGTTCTTATATAGGAGCGTACCATTTCACATTGGGGAGGGGGGGGTGCAGTGCTATGTTTTCATTTATTTGTAAGCAGCATACTGGTAAGTAAGGTATGGGAAATTCATTTTGTGGTCTTTGGCAACAGTCCCCTTTTACCACAGGAAAACAAACCTCAGCGGGCAGTATTTATACTGACAGCTGCTTTGCTGTAATACTTGCAGCCAGAAAATTCGCTTGTTGAGCATCAACTCCTTGAAGGGCTTGTTCAGCTCTTCAGTCATGAGGCTTGAGTCGGGCTAAGCAGTGCTGTAAGCTTCGACAACAGGAGCTGCTAAATCGGTAGCACTCGGCTTACTCGGATGTGCTCTTTGAACGCATTTTGACAGATAGGTGGAATCAAATGGCAAGAGAAACATACTTTAAGGTTAAAATGATGTGGGTAGGAATGTACTCACCATGATGTTCAAAACCGATGCTTCCACTGCGCTGTGAACACAGTGGAAAAGGAAACCTCTTAAAGGGGAGTGAGACTCTCCTTCAAAAACAGTGATGGCATCATCTGATTGGTTGATAGATTGGCCGTCACACTGCTTTGCTTTAGTGGGTGTGTTCACTTCTCACCATACCTGCTTGGCATGTGCGTGAGGGCGGAGTCTCAGTGACCAGTGCTATCTGAAGCTGCTGCATTTCTGTAAGTTTGTGTGGGTGTTTATGGTGTCTGGTCTGCCTTAGCAGACGGCTGAACATGATCCCTTTAGTTTTATCTGGGGAAAAGCGGCAAAGCTGCACTTTGGGAATACACCTGGAGGTCCTGCTCTGCAATTGCTTAGGTGCAGTCTGTGATCTGGCCATCATGCTTTTCCTTCAGAGTGAGTGTCCCTGCTGCTGGCATCAGTGATGTCATCATTGCAAAGCGCCTCCCTGGATTATGTTAGCATATGTAGCGTTTTTCAGTTTGATGCACAAACTGCATCAGTAGCACGTGCAGACTAACATATGGGTAGGCAACTTTTATCCTGTCAGGGGCCACATTCTGAATTATAATGTTCTAATGGTAATGTTCTAATGTTGATTGTTTTGAATTTAAATGGTATTATATCTGATTGTGTAATTTGACCATTTAAATAAAACAAAGCAGTATGCTGCTTTGAAAGCCTTTCAGTCAGCATGTTTATGTTTGTATTGTTTTATATGGGAATTATGCCATTAATTTAAAAAGGTTGGTGTGAAATAAAATTGTTACAATGGAAACATTTAAAGGCCCATTTTATATTGATTGGCAGGCCAAAAGTGGCCCACTGACTGGAGTTTCCTCACCCCTGCCAGAATGAGTATCGCTTTAAAAACGTGGTTCTCAGGACACTGCATTTCAGTGCTGTCCTCCATTCAGTGCTGTGCCCCCCTCACATTCAGTAGGGGGCTTTAAATGGCACATCCATCCATCCATCCATTATCTTAACCGCTTATTCCTGGTGAGGGTCGCGGGGAAACCTGGAGCCCATCCCACAGCACATAGGGCGCAGGGCAGGGGACACCCAGGGCGGGGCGCCAACCCACCACAATTTAAATGGCACACGTTTTGGTTAATATTATTCTTAGACATGCTTGTTGTATTGTACAGGAATGCACCTATATGAGTTAGCCATTGCAATTTGTATGGGAAGCATGACACTCATCTTTTAATTATTAAACCCTGAGCCTGTATGGATAATGTGGAAATCCATCTATAACAGGCTGAAGCTCAGTTTCATAATTAAGAAAGAAAAACTTTAGTAAATGCAGTTGTTTAAACAAACCAGCCATTCTGTTTGAGATGCATTTTGTATCCTAGATGAAAGGGAATAGGATTTGTAAGAACGTTACAGATCTTCAGTTTCAGTTTCTTCAGCATTGTGACACTTTGTCATGAGGACATGTCAGCAGCTGCTAACTCAAGCTGCAATGGACTTTTGCAATTAAATCCCACCGAAGTTACAACGTGGTATTTTGATGAAATCCTCACACAAATTATGTCAGAGTGATGGGGATGGCATAGCGGTTAGGAGGGTAGCACTGTTGCCTCACATCTCCAGGGTCATGGATTTGAATTTGGTTCTTGGCACTGTGTGAGTGGAATTTGAATGTTTTCCTTGCGCAAGTGCAATTTCCTCTCATGGCCTAAATACACGCTTCTACATGACCGGGTGGATTGGACAACGTAAATTGCCTACTGAGTGTGTGTGTGTATGCATGTGCCATGCGAAGAGTTGGCATTCTGTTCAGGGTGTACTCTGTTTTGCACCCTAGGCTGTCTGGAATTGGCTCCTGGCCACCCACAACTTTGCAAAAAACACAATGACATGTTTCATGATGACGATTCCTCCTTCTTCATCATTACCCCGTAGGTCTGTGTAACAAAGTACCATTTGATGTTTACTGCAGTGTTTGGACTAATTGCTCACTGTGGTAAGGTCAGTGTTGCTTGTGATTAACTTACCCATCAGGCCTTGCTCCCCATTCTTCTCAGATGTAAACCCCAAATGACTCGTGAAGTTAAAGTATGACTCTTTTCTCCCAAGCTTTAGCTTATCAAAGTGTGTGTGTGTGTGTGTGTGTGTGTGTGTGTGTGTGTGTATGTGTGTGTGTGGACTCTGGACGTGGCATATTTCACTTCTTCTTAGTGTAGAAATAAACCACTTGGTCTGATTATTCTTTTTGCCATTCATTTAATGCTGCTTTTTTCAGTCACAGAACACTTCAGATATCATGCAATTCATAAATCATTGCTTTGTCAGTGTCTGCTGGTCAAGTTATTTGTCTGCTACGGGGAGGAAACAGATTTAAAACGATCCTGGGAAGCTCCAGTTCATATCTAACGTTGTACTTTTTGCTCACTATAAGAGTTCAGCGCACATGGAGGAAAGCAACCATTTTGAATCCAGTTCAGCACAAGTTTCGCCACACAGCTGGCGGTGCACCAACAGGGAGCTGCGGCTTCCCTGCATGGCAGATGAGACCAGACAAAATGATGCAAATGTGTGATTCCTTTGAAGTCGTTGGTCTTGATTAAGACACTTCTCTCTGCGAAATCGACAGATAAAATGAAAGAACTACTCACCATGCCAATTACTGTAGCACACAAACTCAGCTAGTGGAAGTTGCACTTTTGCTAAATGACAGTGCGCGGCGTGTTGGTATCTTTCATGTTTACATAGGCCAGTTTAAGTGGACCAGACTGAGACGTGTTGCCAGGTGGGAATAATAATTAGACGCTGATGTCTTGACTGTGACAGAGCCAACAGGAGGCAGTCTGCGCTGCACAATTACTTTATTTATTTATTTAATGTCATTCCAGAAAAGTGTTACGGCAGAATGTGACAGCATGTTATGGGGAAGCTTGGATAGCCAAAACTCTGGGGCAACGGACAAAATCAATGGCAGGGGATGGGGGGGGGTGGTGATAAGCAGCTGTAAATGGGACAAGCGGCCGTGGAAGCCCTGGGCAAACTTTGATGTGCCATTTAGATATGTATTTAGTATTGAAGAAACTGGTAATGGATGGGCAAACCCAGCTCCCCACCCTCAGGGAACATTTCCTGTCAAATATCTCAGCCTAACCGGTTTGTTTTCTCTCTAGCCTGGGTACTGGAGTGAAACGCTGGTCATTTCCATGGTTGTATTAAGGTTTGTGTGTGTGTGCACGTGCGTGTGTGCGCGTGTGTGTGTGCGTGTGCGTGTTTATTTTTCCGCACAGTGCAGTTATATAAAATGTATAATGTTCAAAGGAAAAACTTTTAGTGTGAGAACAAAGGCTTACGCTTGTGTTATAAAGGCACTAAGGGCAATAAAAGGTAATTATGAGATTGGGAACAAGTTAAATTGGAAACTGACCATATTCACATATTTTTGAATGGATTCATCTCCAAGAAACAATTGCACATAGCAGGGCAACATGGATTGTTTGGGAATTAGTTACTGCTTGTCTGTCTGCCTTTTTAAAAATAAATAAACGGTGTTATAGGGGGTGTGTGCTGTAGTGCCAGGCCGTGCGTTCTGAATGCGTTAAAGAGCACGAGTTTATTGTGAAGCTGGTGGTGTCTCATTGGAGGCAGCCTCAGGAAAACCACAGAGAAACTGCCTCAGCAGAGACATGGGCTCAGTACACTGCTGGCATCATGGCAAACTCTGTTTACTTAAAAGGTGTATGTATTTACTAAACTAATACCTAGAAAATCCACCCCCGTGATGCGGGTGTATAAGAGCCTTGTCAACTGTGAATTTTGCTGTTGCTTCAGACTGTAATGTAATGGCTTGGAGCATATTGGAGTGCATTTATTTTTCTTGAAAGTTCAGTATGGCCTAATGTTCATTGTTGTTTTCTGATCACTTGTGATTCTTTCTGGGTGTGTGATTGGTAGCTGGGAAAACTCCCCCAGCCGACCGGTACTTTCCAACGCTGTACCAACATGAGCTGCAATCCGACTTCCCCTGGGTGACAGACAGATGCTCGCAAAGCCTACAGCTGCACTTCAGATGTGATGGAAGATGAGGAGCATTCAAGCTGTGCTTTTAATTGAATTATCTTCTTAAATATCTCAGCACCTGTTTACCAAAGCTAATTTCATACCCCGCCGTTACATTTCTGTAGTGTAATCTACACAGTTTTTGGAGTGTGACTCCTGAGATCAAAGCAGAAAATGTGATGCTCAAAAAATTTATCAACATATCAAACTAGAGACTAAGTGCGGTAATCCCGTAAAATTAAGTGAGCAGTTTGCACTGCAGAAATAAGAAAATAATGGATGTAGGTGGAGGTTTGCAGCATCGCTGAATCTAATGGGAGGACAAACATTATCACCGTGTTCTCCCCTTCCTGCTGATTGGTCAGTAGGTTGTGGGTGTGTGTTAGTATTGCAGTGGTGATTGGACGGAAGGTGAATAAGGTGAGGTAACGTGCTAATAAATTTGGAAAATGATCGCAGCTTTCAACTTGAAATTGGTATTACAAATGAATGCAAACAATACTGAAGAAACTCTACAAATGCAGCTGGTGAAACTGTGAAAGAGTAAGTACTTACAGAATGTTATATAAAATCATTTGCTACACTATCATGCATTCAATGCATGGCAGCACAGTGGTTCAGTGGGAGGCATCATAGTCTCACTCCTCTGAGGTCATGGGTTCATTCTGACTCCCGGTGTGGTACAGGTGGAGTGTTTTCTTACCTGTGTGTCTGTCAAATTACTCTGAGTGCTCCAGTTTCCTCCCACAGTGGGACACATGCAAGTAAAGTGGATCAAAAAAAATTGCACCGTGTGTGTACACATATGTCCATGCCCTGTGATAGGTTGGCACCCTGTTGAATATACAGTATGTTGCCTTGTGCTCCATGTTGCCTAGAAAAGGCTCCAGCCACCACAGCCCAACTGTGGATAAACTGGAAAACAAATTGTTTTAAATGTATTTGTTTTTCTAAACTACTGCTTTTAATATATAACATTATTATTATTGGCATTTACATGTTCTCCCTGTGCTTGGTGGGTTTTCTCACATGGTCCAAAAACATGCAGGTTAGGTTGATTGGTGCTTGCAAATTGTGTGTGAGTGTGTGTGCGCCCTGTGGTGGGTTGGTGCCTGCAGTCTCCTGCCCTGAACCCCGTGCTTCCTAGGATGGGTTCCAGGCTTCCCACAACCCTGAATAGGATATGGCAGTATAGCGAATGGATGGCTGGATGATGACGATTATTATTATTATTATTATTTGCGTTGTATGTTATAAGATTAGATAGTAAAAATGTGATGCTAAAGCAGAGTGATAGAACAGTGGAGTTTTGGAGAATGGAAATGACAAATTAGCAACAAAGCTGATGTGAGATGCTCTGTGCTGTGCTGTTTAGAGTGCGCCGTAGTTACAGGAAAAGTTGTGCAGCTGTTACTCTTCAAAAGGTGACGTCTCAATGGTGCTATATTCAGAAAGCGTCCATGTGTCAACACGCGGTTAAAGCTGATGGCTTTTTTTCTGTAACAATACTTGGTTGTGCTAGAACAAAGTCTAAAAAGCTAGTGCAGATATCTGAGCAGAGGCCATCTGAGAGCATCTCCTTTTGTCGTTTACCTTTTCCTCTTCTAATGCTGTACACGCGTCTTACTCGGATATCGTTTCAGTCTGATATCGAGCCAATGGAACCCGTGAAACGTGAAACGTATAAATGCGGCGTAGTGATGGATCCTGGTGGCGATTCAAACGCGTATCTACTACAGACAGCAGGTGTCTGCCACTTGGGCTCCTAACACAAAGGCTTAACGCTCAGTGAACCAACATGCACATTTTCACTTGCATGGCTGTAACACACATGTGTTTTAACACCACCTGCCATTTAAATGGCTTCTCTGTATGGTATTGCAAATGTCCCCACACCATTACTGTCTCAAGCAAGCGATGTTAAAATGTTATTGCCATAACCTGAAGCCATTGGCCCTCTCCTCTCTTTTTTCAAAAGGTCACAGAATGCTGAGCTGTGGCTTTCCAGCCATGCTGTGGTTTATCAGTGGTTTATCCACATGTGGCCTGCGGTCAGCGTACAGTAGACTGCAAACACTCAGACTCGTCCATCTGAAATTCACCACAGAGGTTGGATGAGGCTCGTTAACTGTCAATTATTGATAGTCGTATGCTGGCGGTGGTGCAGAAACTGCTTCTTCTGACACACATGCATGCCTGCACAAATGCACAGGGACAATGTGCACCCTGACACTTCCCTTTTGCCAGGTATATGAAAACTGCCAGCTTCACTGCAGCTGGGCACTATTCATCTGGTTTGTACCTAATGCAGACTCATCAGAACCTCCCATCCTGGAGATCTCCTGCAGCAGTTGAGTGGGACGCAAGTGTGGGCCAAAGAACCACGTATGGAGGGGAGTTCTAACACCTCTGCTGCAGGAAGGTCCTCCATTCTGACCCACGTGTCCTGGAGCTGCCGTTTCCATGGTAACTCCCTCCAGTAGCCGTGCATGTCCCTGTGCTCTTGGCGTATTATGTAACAGAGCCACAGAGAATAGAATGGGAAGTGAGATCTGAAGCCAAATACTGAATGCTAGAAAAACATTACTAGCATGGACATCTGCCTTTTTGCAGGTTTACAGAAATGAGGTACATATCCTAATGGGAGAGTTTATTAAAGGAACCAATAGAGTTTCAGCAGTGTGAGTTTTCAAAGAACTGTTTGTGCTGTACCACAGCTACTGATCCAGACCAGTTTTACCATCCATTCATCTGTCAGCGTGTTCCATCAGTAGACACAGAGACAGACTGGCAATGCTCTCCTTTCCTTAGAAAGCTGGGTGACAGTCATTTCTGAAAAAAGCACTGGCAAGATGCATGTTGTAGTTTTCACATAACCAGCTGAAATTCATCTTTGTTTTCCCAGATAGTTTGAAGTGATGTGTGATGTGGTGGACAAAATGTGTATTGCAGTGTTAATTTTATGTCATTTTTTTGTCTTAACTGCTGAGGCATATAGAGGAACCTTTCGTGTATCTTTTTAGAAAGCGATGCTGGAAGTTTGCTGTTATACATTACATTTCCTTTGACTGGTTTGCCTATGCTGTTTGAATAATGCAAGGTCTTCCACTGAACTGCTGCTAAAATGTTACTGCTTGATATTTTTTGCCATCCGAAAATATCAGCTTTCAGTCATCTTCTATACAGCTTCATCCTGTTAAGGGTTGCAGGAAGCCTGGAGCCCATCCCAGAACACATAGGGTGCAGGGCAGGGGACACCCAGGGCGGGGCGCCAACCCACTGCAGGGTGCACACACACACACACTATGGGCAATTTTGAAACACCAATCAACCTAACCCACAAGTCTTTGGGAGGAAACCAGAGAACCCAGAGAAATCCCACCAAACACAGGGAGAACATGCAAACTCCAGGCACGCAGACCCAAGGCAGGAATCAAACCCCAGGCCTAGAGGTGCAAGGCGACAGTGCTAACCACCACACCTCTGTGCTGCCTGTCAGCTTTCAAGTAAAGGAAAATATTTGTGTCCACCATCCTGTCCAGATACATTACCATTGTCATATTTATATTGTATTGAAAAATAAACTTAATATGGTTGAATATGTTGTCAATTAAAGATCCTTCTATGCTAAATGCTATTAGGTACTATCTAGCCTGTAGGCAGAATGATGTTATTTCGATTCTGTTTTATGTGGACTTACTGACAAAGAGACACTTGTCAAGGTGGGCAAATGGATAAACATGTACAACTGTGCCTTGTGCTAAACATTAGCCAAAGGTAGAGTATGAGTAAATGCTTCTTGTTCCCTTAGAGGTGCTGAGACTTTTCTTCTATTTCTCTTGGTGTAAATTAAACTGCTTCATTAATCACCAATTGTCTCTCAGGGACGGGCTAAGACTCCATGTCATTTTTCTGAACCCCAGCTGGAATCGCCATGCTGTTGACTCATTTATTGTGGGGCAAAGACTAATGAACATGTCTTCTCAAGTGCAGCATGTGTGTGTGTGCGTGTGCATGTGCTTTTTTTGTGCTTCAATTATATTGATGGTTCACACCTTGTGGTGAGGGTCATGTCATCTACTGTTTTGTTCTTTGGAGGATGTCATGTCCTCTGGAGGAAATCATATCAACGAAGAACATCTTGAGTCAACAGAGCACTGTGACCTAAAATATGAATGGTGTGTATAGCTTGTTGTTTAAAATTAGTAATTTGAATTATTGGTGTTTTTTTTTTCTGAATGATATAAATTTTTAACTGTACGCATGGAACTGTTCCCATTTTGATCACTTTTTTATACATGATAATGTTAGGAGGTTTTTTGTTAATGGTTATTGTTTTTGTATAGTTTACTAGCTCTCATTGCTTATTTTGTAATTCACAATGACGTGTTTTCTGGCCAATAGGCAGGGGTGAAGTCTGTGTTGGGAGGAGCCAGTAAGTAACCAGTGGGAAGTGTTATAAAGCAGTGACTGACAGTCCATGATTACCCTGCCCTGTGGACATTGAAACATCATTTCACCCTTTAATCTTGCTCAGTCCCTTTAGCTGTGCGCAGAACTCTTGATCACTCTGGGTTTGCTCTGAAGTCACTTTCTCCATAGTGTGAGCCCTGATTCTAAGCTTTAAATAGAATGGAGGTGAAGGAGTCCGGGGCTCTGTGTAAAATAAAAGACAAGACAAAAGTGTGATCATCTGCATGGCCTCCACTGACCCTGTAAAGAAAGAGGAGCAGAAGGTGCTGGCTGTGTTTATCACGTCCACGTATCTGTGGGCTGCATTAAGCAGGATCTGGGCAGAGCCAGGCACCCCTCATGGGTCCTGAGCCAAACAGAACCCAGGCTGTAATTGGCACACACTCTATAGCAGATAACTCTCTACTTGGACAGCTAGTTATGTGCCCTAGCAATTGAAACTCTGTCACCCAACAGGCAGAGCTACTTTAATACATGCAAAATTTGAAATTAAGAATGTCATGTGACGCTTTGATATTTAGTAAAACGGTTCTCAAAAGTCACAAATGAGT
Source organism: Chitala chitala (assembly GCA_025773905.1). Lineage (NCBI taxonomy): Eukaryota > Metazoa > Chordata > Actinopteri > Osteoglossiformes > Notopteridae > Chitala > Chitala chitala. Next base: position 25,348 of record JABJVR010034105.1, read on the forward strand.
GATTCTATGTGGCAGTAACAAGGCATTGTTCAGGACTGTGTAACCTTTCTCAATAGTGGCACCAAGGTCCCTTGGGAGTGTGCCCTGGGTAAAAATGTGGACTGAGTGTGTTGGCACCATGTTAGCAGTGGCTGGAATGAGTTCCACTGGGCCACGAACACTGTGTTTACAGGCAGGCTCTTATCAGTGTGCTGCAGGGGAACTGGACAAGAGCTTGGATGTGTCCTGCAGACCACAACAGCAATGACAATATTTATTACTTAGTTTTTTAGCTAGACTGAGGTGGCACAAGAGGGGCAGTGCTGGTTCCATGGCTTTACATTAAAAAACTTTGGTGGTCTCTTCAGATGTACATACACACACACACAAAAATCCCCCCCCCCCAAATACTATGAAACAGTGAAGTCTCTTCCTACATCTCCCTGTCCTTTACAAGTCACAGCTCGACTATACTGTACATTTTCTTAAACTACATCCGCAATCTCCCTCAGCTAATTTATGAATGGCCCCCTACGTTGACCCAGGAACACTTGTCGCTTGGAAAAATCAAGATGTGCGCCCTCACATGTGCCACCTTGGGCAGTTAATGCATAGTTCAAGGTGATTTGCCGTGGTGCAAAGGGTCAACAACCTAACTGCTCACATAACGTAGGTTGTCAGGAGATTCATTGGCTGCTTCCTCTAGGATGAAGGCCATGTTAATAAGTTCTCAAATAGCTCTGGCAGCTCCTGGGGAAGGCTGGCGTAAAGATGCCATTTGTGTCTTATATGTCTTTTACATGTAGCTGTAGACAGAAATCTTCACTCTGCTTCCCAGCCATGAGTCTTTATTGTCAACTCTGACAAGGGAGGTGTGGTGATTTCACAGAGTTCTTCACGTTGCTAGAGAACAATCCCCAACCAGTGAAATGAAAATTGTCTTTCCTTCTTCCGGTGTCTTCCTGCTCCATTTAATAGCATTGGTTACTTGCACAGTCAAATATTGCTTCCGACATGAATTTAAGAAGGTCAAAGTTTTGTCTTTTATACGCTGTTTATACAGCTTGTTTTTACACCTTTTCTGGATTGCCACTAACTGCCAAAAGAAACCTTTCTTGCAACTGGCAGCTGATTCTTAATAAATGTGTCGTTAACCCACTCTTATCTTACTTCTATCTTTTTATTGTCTGACTCCACTGGCGCTCTTTGAGCTGGCTGTTTGAGCCAACTGCCTATCAGGATTTAAATCAAAGCCCAGTTATGGACACAAAATTGGATTTTTTTCCCCCTACTTCTACTGTGTAATTTCGAGTCTCGTCTCTCTGTCAAGTGTGTACAATTTGATGTCTAGATACTGCTCAGTTTAAATTTATGATCATGGCAGGGTTATGGTCTAAAGCTTGGGCAAGTTTTTATGTGAATTACATCTGATATTTTCCAATAAGTGAGGAGTTCTATTATACAAAAGATCAGAGTTTTAGCTGTTTTGAGGCTACCATGAATTTTCATATTAAGTTTGGAGTGTGTGCTTCAGCATGCTTGCAGTATCCACATCTTGGATAATAGGAAGGTTTTACATTTACATTTTACATTTTATTCATTTAGCAGATGCCTTTGTCCAAAGCGACTTACAAGGATAATAGTACATATGCATGTCACAAACAAGGTCAAACAGTATTAGAGAATCTATTAAAAGTAAATGCTGTTCTGTCATCAAAGTGCACCCGATTAAGTCTGCCAATTGTCACACGTCATTCAAGTAAAGCGTAAGCAACTGAAACTGAATTAACTAGACAAACAATTGCAAGTAACTACAAATAATATGTTGTTTTCCTGTCTCTGATAATATGACACTGTTTGTTTATGAAATGTAGCCTCATATTAAGAGTGCAATGGTCTGTAAGCATGGTGGTGTAGTGGTTAGCACTGTTGCCTTGCTCCTCCTGGCCTGGGGCTCGATTCCCGCATTGGGTCTGTGTGTGTGGAGTTTGCATGTTCTCCCTGTGCTTGGTGGGTGTTCTCTGGTTTCCTCCCACAGTCCAAAGACATGTGGGTTAGGTTGATCGGTGTCTCTAAATTGTGTGTGCCCTGTGGTGGGCTGTCGCCCTGCCCTGGGTGTCCCCTGCCCTGTACCCTATGTGTCCTGGGATGGGCTCCAGGCTTCCCTTAACAGGATGAAGTGGTATAGAAGGTGACTGACTGGTCTGTAAGCACAAGTAAAAGTAGCATCTGACATCTTGGGAAGGATTTATGAAAAATGTAATAGAGGTGTTGGAGGTTTTGCTGAGCTGTCAAGTTTCAACACTTTGTACCTTTGACATGAGCTCTGTTGGTGTCAGTCTACACTCTAAAGTGTTTAATCTCTGGAAAGTGTCTCTAGCTACAACCATTGTTGTCCCTCATTGTTTTGCATTTGCATCAGTAATGATTTCATTACAATATGAATGTCATTGTAATTAACTTCGCGTCTGCACACGGCCCTACAGAGGGGAACAGGAAAGTATTTTTATGAGCCATAGTGTCTCACCTTTGGTTTTCCTTCTCCTTCTCCACACTGTGATCTTCAGGGTTTAGGTACAGATGACCTGTGAAATCATACTTGAGTATCATCTAGGATATCAAGCTATGGGGTGAAAAGGTGCTTGAAAGTGTGTACAAAGATGGATAGAGCTGGATTTTAAAAGGCCTGGTGAGTCGTTTGCTTTCTTTAAAGAAAAAGGCTGAGAGATGATGTGTAAGTCCCTCATCTGGAGCATATGCCATGACTTTTACCATATTGAATCCAAGCAGATATTTACTGAGGGGGTTTCTCCAGTCTCCAGTCCTGTCCTTCTTTGCTAGAGACCCAGGCTTGCTTTCTGCAGAACACAATTTGTCCTCTTGCTGAGAGCACATAGCCTTGCTCTCTTGTGAGTTCTGAACAATAGACAAAGGCTGGGGAGTAAACCTTAGACAAATCTAGACTGAAGCACCCAAGATGGGCTGGTGTTTGATTGCACACCTTCCTGCAGCTCTTACACATAAATAAAGTCCAAACACTGCATTCCTTTTGACCCTCCACCAGTGAGGACAGTTAGAGAATTCTGTCACTTAGGCACTGCTGGATCTCCAGCTGGAGAATCAGCCCAAAAAACAAGTCAAACACCGCCATCAACTGAAAAGACGCACAGGACCTGAACCTTTTAACACGTCATCTTGACAATGACAAATATGAAAGTAAAAGACCAGGAAGTAAAGTCACTTCTTTTAGAGTCAAAATGTTTCCTTATGTTTCAAAAGCAAAAAAGCCCAAAGGACATAATGCATTCACTTGTGATTGGTTGAATCGGCAGTGTGGTGTGCTCACCTATCGTATCTCTTTCATGGTGTGCATTGGAGTGGAGTTCAGTTTGTTTTCCTTTAATGGGTCCTCTAAGTAGTAAGCTCCAGGTCTGCGCATGGTCGATATGGCAACCGCTGTGATACTTGCATCTAGATTGAACACATTCAGCCTGAAAAGACATTTCGTGAGCTGAGGAGGAAATCATGCTGCTTGTTTGGCACAGTTTCTTACCTGTACATATGGATAAATTGGACTACCAGTTTTGGAAGTTCTCTTTTTGTTCTGTAATCCTATCTCTCCTCCATCTCTTTGCTCTTCATATACATCGCTTTACTCAGTGTTGACCTGGCATGATGGTCTGCCTACTTTGTGAAATGCTAAACTCTGCAGAGCAGGAAAACGAAACCTGTGATCCATTCATCACAATCCCTTTACTGACACGACACCTCAATTTCTCAAGTGCTCTGTGCTGTCTCAGTTTAGCCGTGGCTCATGCTTTTATTTCTGATGCCGACATGAAAATTTACAGATGGACACATTTCTTGAAAGATAATGGTCAGTCTGATCAGCACAGATCGGTTCTTTGTAACTGCAGAATTCTTTTCAGCGCTTTGTCTGTTCATCAATAAATGGGAGTTTGGATGGCTATAGCACAGATATTAATGTAAACTGTGGGTTCATTCTTTCTATAAGTGTTTAACTGTTGTTGATGGACTGTCAGGCGTTCATTGAGTTGTCTTAAATGCTTTGTTTTCTGTGCGTGGATTCCTTTAATAGAGTTCAAGGTGAAACCCTCTTGATTTAGCAAGAATTCAAAAGAATAATGATTAATGACTGATGGCAACTGAGAGGATTGCAAACAGGGAATAAATTTGCATAGTTAAACTGAAGCTGTGAGGCTGTGCTTTGGCACCAGGGAGTAAAATCGAAGGCTTTCAGCAGCAAATACAGGTGGGACTGATATTTTTACTTTCCACTGCAGTGCAATGGTTAAAGTCAAGGTACCAAATTTTCAATGAAAGCCAGACCCCACTACTGTATCCTCTTGAGACCCCATCTATACCTTTGTGTCCACAGTAGTGGACCTTTTTTCCTTCTTGTCTTCTACTGACTTGAGTAATATTTCCAATTCCTGGCGAACTCTAAAAAGGAAAAGAAAAATCTGAAAAAGTAAAAATTGTAAGATCACAGAAACAATAAAAACTGCAATACATTGTGTTTCCTTACTTTTCAGGAGGATATTGAGAGCAGCTTCACAGTTCAGAGATAATTTTCAAAATCCCTGTAAAAGAACTGTCTTCTCAACATAATTGATGTAGTTAAGGGCTGTAAACAATAATGCCACAGCACTGAGCCTACCCATGGCTACAATAAACAGTAATCTAAGAGTGCCAGTCTGATTTCAACCTTTCCATATCCAGTTTGGATATTGCATTTGAATGTTTTCTTGACTGTCCCTAGAACAAACAGGTCACGAGCCTAGTTGGACGTTAATGGCCATTTGTAAATGATGAACTTGATGTGCTTGTAAATATGACATGATCAAATTAGTTAGGTGCCTGTTGTTAAATGTTTAGAGACACAGTGTTTAAACATGGTTAGCTGTTTCCTGCACAGTGACTCAAATAGTAGTAATCGGAGAACAGGAACTACTAATTGGACAAATATCTGAAAGGTCTTGTGTTTCAGATGATGATTTTTTTTTTTTTAATTATGCTTGCACACAATGCCTTTTCTACCTTTAATTTTACAAAATGACAAGTTTCATTTCAAAATAAAGCCTTTTCTTATTTAACTGTAAGTTTGTGCACAAGCGTTCACCTCTGATCGAGTTTCTAAACATCTTGCATTTACAATCCAGTTATCCTTTTATGCAGTCAAGTGAACTTGTCAGTGTGTTGAAAAAAGGGTTCACAGCATAAAAGTTTACAGCATGAGGAAGGAAACTTTATTTCCTGATTTTAAAATGTAATCTGAAAGGATGGCGTTCCTTGTTGATGGATTGTGAATGTCTGTGAGAACCATTTCCAGCTACTTGGAGTACTGCGAAGTCTTTCAGAGTTGTTACTCGAAAGCTTACGTCGCATGTGCCACACTAGCTGGGGCAGGTGTTTCCTCTGCAGGTGGGCCCTGTACTTCTCCCACATGGTCACAGCTGATCTGACAGAAGACAGGACAATGAGACCCGTTCACTTTATCTGCTGTAAATCTTTTCTGTTTGTCAATGGCAAGATGAAAACTCGAATTTCATGAAGTAAAAAAAAAACCCTGCACCTGTGCTTGTACTCCATGCAGAACAGATACCGCAACAGCGTGTCAGCCTTAGGGAGGACCCGTGTTAAAAATGTATACAAGGTGTTGAGGTGGGTGGGGGAAATAACGGGAAACAGCAGAGATTCCCTAGACAATGTTTTTAACAAATAGTGCAAATATACATGTGAAGAAAGAAACATAATTTTTGCTGTCTGACTTTTGCTGTGCTGAGCTGAGCAGAAATTCTAGGCCAGTGCACGGTGTACATTGTGCTGAAAAATTCTGTCCATTACTTGCCAGTATAGAGATGAGAAAATGTAGGTTTCCTGCTGAAGCCATTTCATCAGGTGGACAGTTTTATTTGTATTTTTTTTTCTAAAGTGAATACGTCCACCTTGCTTATTATGCCAAAGGACATGTGTATTATCTGGTGACCTTATCATGAAAATGGTTGAAAGTCTTGTGAAATTGCGTGTGCGTGCGTGCGTGTCCACCCTAAATATGTCCCCAGTAGCATACAGGACAATTGTAATGAGGGTGGCTAAAATTATTCTTGTCGCTGTCCCCGCATAAACGGCCTCACAATGACGGATTCTCTCGACTCTGGCTAATAGCTCACAGAGGTTGATCAGAGGCCATTACAAACATTGCTTTAGCAGCTCCCGCTCTTTCGTGTATCTTTTCTAAGAGGAAGCTGGTTAATCCATAAGTGTTCTTTACCTCTTTATAATGTGCAATGATTATCATGCACCATTGAGAACGACTGTCAACATTGGAGTTTGATTACCCAATTCCCCTGCTCACCAACCATAGAGAATACACTGGGGGGGAAGGCAAAGTCCTTTCTGACCTGAAAGTATGCAGCTTTTTTCCCCTATTCTGAACACATGGAGACTCAGTGACATCATGTAGCTCTTTGACTTCCTTTAGCAGTGTGGACTAACCCGCATGATTACTGGTAGAACCAGGCTCTTCTGTTTTGCATATGTCCTTCATTCTCAACCTCACCCGCTCAAGGCCCGCTTTGCTACATCAAAGCCATATTTAAAAGGTTCAGTAATTACAGTAATGATCCAAATTTTGGAAATTAGGAATGCATTTCCTGATTGAAACAACTCTATTGTACCAGTGGTTAAAACGCCACTTTTTCTTTGGCATGCATGGAGCAGTTTGCAGTTAACAAATCGTCCTATTGAACGTCTTTGACCCCCCTCTCAAGCATGCTGCCATTTTGATATTTGCTTATATCCTTCATGTGGTATAAACTTGAACCTGATGTACTTTTGTTAGTCTGCAATTGATGCAGGTCTTTAATTTCTGTGCTGTGCGACGGGTAAGAGGCTGGCACTTTAGAAGTAATTTATAATGGAACTCTTTATAAATGGTAATTCCATAACATAAATTGCAGGTTATTCATGCAGTGCCGTGTCTGGCCATAATAGATGCGGCATGTGATTATTTATTATAATTTTTTTTACTGTTCCAGTCCCTTGCTGCTGTGATGTTGCTTTGATGAGCCTATGGAGGCTGTGGTTGTGTGTAACAGCCTCCTGGCCTGCTGAACTACGCCGCCTCTTCTTTGACACGTTAGAATTCCAGGCACAGCCGCAAAACCGGCGAAGCCAGGCATCTGTGACCACCTCACAACGGGCTCCCTGCTGAGACGAGGGTCCCGCTGACTTTCTTCAGGGCCTCACCAACACACCTTAAAGCCTGTGCATGGACCTTAATTAGGCTGCTTACATGTAAACATGAGATTTAGGTTTCTGACTCTGCATGTCCCTTCTGTTAAGTTACATGTTACTTTCACAGTATCTGAAACTTGAAACTAAAAGTTTGTAAAAAGCCTGTGTGAATGCTTCTTTCTAAGGGGGATTTGGCACTTGGTATTAAAAGGGTTTTTTTCTGTTAGACAGTATTTTAAATACATTTACACACATTTTGAATAATAGGGTTATAGTGTCAATTAATATAATTGCATAAATCTCTTCAGTTGCAGCACTTCATATTTTTTGTATTGACTTTGTAAGATTGAATAGGTCCCCTCATTGCCATTTTCCCAATTACTGCATGAATTTAATTAATGAGAAACAAAAATGACATTTATTATGCAAACGCATGGTTTTCAGGTGCTGTTAAAACATGTTTGTTTGACCTTGCAATGTGCAACGCTACCTGGTACATCTGCTGCTCTTGTATAAATCTTGTTAAGGCTTTTTTGTGTATTTATTTGCATAATCCAAAAGCCGTTACTTTGGGCCTCGGTGGAGCAAATTGCAGTGTCGGTTCTTCTGCAGTGAGAAGCAGGTATCTGTTCCTTCTGCATGTATTTCACATAAAACCCATTACACGGACGGTAATGATTTCACAGACCAGACTCTGTGAAATGGGATCGACTTTATCACTGTAGCTGTTCGTTGGGCTAACCTGGTGGCAGTTTAGATCGCCAGATGTGCGGGACGCTTCGGTCAGCCCCTTCTAAATGACTGATGTTTGTCAGCATGCCGTGTCCGTGTCCTCGCCCTCCAGTACCTGCACACACACTGGCTCCATGCTGCCTAAATCTAGACGCTGACTGTTCTGTGTGAGCAGCGAATTCATTCGTTCATTACTGCGCCCAACGTTATTATGATGGAAGAACAGGTACCCTGTTTGAGTTACATGGGTTTCCTGTGTGGGCAATGTAACTTGAATGACTGCAGGTTTTTATTCGCATCTCTTTCCATGATTTAAAATCTCACACGTTCTTTAGTAAAACTTTCCCTTTTCATTCTTATCTCCCAGTCTTTTCTCTCCCCCGTTTGCCTCTCTAATCTCATTTTGTCGGCCCCCCCCCCCCCCCCCCCCCGGGGCCCCCGCCCCCCGGCGCGCGCGCCCCGCGGGGGGGGCGGGGGGGGGGCGGGGGGGGGGCGGCGC
>JABJVR010034136.1:0-33815 GCA_025773905.1 Chitala chitala
AAACCTGGAGCCCATCCCAGAGCACATAGGGCGCAGGGCAGGGGACACCCAGGGCAGGGCGCCAACCCACCACAGGGTTAAAGGCTAAATGGTTGTTTTATTGCAGTATAGCTGGGGAGTAGTATTAAGATATCACATCTTAATTTGTGCTAATAATTATTTTGTACTTACCATTTTAATAGCAAAAACACATTAAAAGGAACAGGAGTTGTGCATGTAAATAATTTACTCTCTCCAGAAATAGTTTGAGCCAAATCAATGTTAATCTGTCTATACAGTGAGTGTTTTTCTTGATTCAGGTTGGAAATTTTGCTGAGGGGTACAACTTAAATTTCAGTCTTTCAAACCAGAAACCTCAAATTCTTTAATCACTTTGGCTCATGTAACTCTTATATTGATTAGCGTGATGAATTACCATCCTCGTTGGCCCGGGTGTGGTCCACAGGTGGCTGGAAGCTCTGGGGAGATCCCACACCAAGGCTCCAGTCAAAGTTGTCAGCCTGGGAGTTCTTCCATCCACAGCGGCCATTCTCAAAGGTGCAGGATGTTCCACAGTCTTCCTCGTCCGTGGCGTCACCGCAATCATCTGTGAAGTCACAGCTCTGTTCGGGCCGGTAGCACCCTCCATTTCTGCAGCTCAGGTGTCCCCAAGGGCAAGAGCCTGAAGTGCCAGCAATGTACACACATGTACATGCATGTGCATGCAAGAACACACACACACACACACACACACACACACACACACACACGTCGGAAGGTTAAAAACAGAGAAACACGGGGATTAATTAACACCAGCCTCTAATGTGTCTACACCTGCTCACTTGTCTTTTGTGACTAATGCAATGTAAAACTTAAACAGAAGAACAGGTTTTATAAAAAGAAAAAAGTTTATGGTTCTGTTTTTGAATTTTTCTTTTTATGTCTTTCAGAGGAAGTGAGTTATTATAGTACCGGTAATTCTAGCCTCAGCAAAGGCAACCAGAGAGCCATTAAGCAAAGGGTCATATTCTTTCTATATCTCCATTTTACAAAGTGTTCTGGACATTAAAGCACAGGAAATTTTTGATGGCCATGCAGGCATTAGCACCATTAGCATGCTACAGTGGCTGTGAGCAGTTTCACATCCTACATGATATTTACGGAGAAGTAAAACTAGGGGTCACACTGCAGGTCATCTGAATATGCAGAGCTAGAAGTCATTTATGATGTGGACCACATAAATGAGCTTAATACAAAAGCAGAAAGCAGCTGTGGGCAAGGCTGCCTGAAAGCAAGGAATTTACATGAGATGTTGAAGCCAATAAGATTCAGACTTTCATGTTGCTCTTCATTCACAAAAAAGAGGGAAATGCATTTCAGTATATATACATACATACATACTGTATATACATACATATATATACATACATGTGCATTAATTTAGTCTGCTGCTTAGCCTTTTCAGTTTTTTCTTACTCGTTATGTCTATGTGTAGCACTACAGATCAGTTAAAACTATTGAAACAATAATTCTAATGTATTCATCTTGTCTGATTGGCTAGATGACAACAGTCCAACACCTGGGACATATTTTCTCAGAGGCTGTTTGAAGACATGGAAGAGAAGCAGATGATGTCTTGTTGCTGTTTTGTGAGGTTTTGTTGTGGCATATTTGTGAAGTTGTGTTGTAGTGTTTGTGGAGTCATAATGTGTTTGGGAAGTTGTGTTGTAGTGAGTTTGAGAAGCTGTGATGCAGTGTGTGTTTGTGAGGTTTTGTTGTAGTCTGTGTTTTGTGGTGCAGCACAAAATTTATTGTTCTTTCTAGAACATTTGTTGTGAGTTTTCTCTGTATTTTGCATAAATATTTCATTGCATGCTAGACAGAGTCTGCAGACTTTATTTTGGAGTTGTCTTTTAATTTTTCAGGGGTGATTTGTAGACCTTTTTGAATTGTTTTATTAAAAAGTAGGATGGCTGCTTGGTTTCTTTCATTTAATTCACAAGGGAACCACTAGTTTTTGTACATATTTCTGGTATTTAGGGAAGCATGGCGAATTAAAGGTACTTCTGCAAAATTAAGAACTAATTTTCCTCTCAATTAAGAGGAAAATGCGCTACATTAAAACAGTTTCTTGTCACTACAGTAACTTGCAAGGTGTTCTTGTCTCCATGTCCAGCACATTTCTTTTTACTCTCAGCTTGGGTTGTAACAACATGTACACATGGCGTCTGGTGCACTGTATTTTTATGATAATTATTAAAAAAAACAGACAAGGGCATCAAAATTTGTACAACGTATAATGGAAAAAAGCAGTTATACGGAATGACCTGTGATCAGCTGACAATGGCAATTTTATTTATACGTTATGAAAATATAAGATGTGTAACTATGTTGTCTAAGATATCTACAAATCAAAAAAAATTACAATCAACATATAGAATAGTCACAACTGCAATCTAACATCTTTACAAAGAAAAGGGAAGTTAAGCATAAATTCACAGTGACCCCATTACTATGTTACTCTTATTACTGAAATAGAATTTTAAAAATCTCTCTCACACACACACACAAAAATACACGTCACATTCAGGGTCTCACATATAAAGATATAGATAAATCATAACAAACAAGACTGGTTGCAAAAATCATTGAGAAGAAAAGATTACATTACTGCTAATCCTTTTGTTCTGATTAAGGTTTCTGGTGACCAGGGGCCAATGCTCATGACCTAGCCAATTGAGAAAACCTCACTCATGAAAGCAGCCCTTTCAGACTGACTTGCAGCATGAACGGTCACTAGAACAACTAGACAATAATCCTGCTAGTAGAGTGTCCACCCAGCTGTTTCTCACAATCCCAAGGTCTTTCTCTATGAGACAGCAGAGCCCAAGGAGTCAACTTGCTTATATTAAAGCTCAGAATGCATTAAAGAAGATTATGCCATGGGACGAATGGATGTTCTCACGGTCTCCATTGTGAGAAAGGAGCCTGGGGCTCTCTCTTCATTCCCTTCTGCCACAGCTTCCTTTCATCTTTCATGTCTCAATCAGAAGGCGAGAAGCTCCAAAGCTCTGGAGGAAGATGCTAGAGGTGTGACCTGTGGCTAAGGGCCTTTAGTGCACTCAGGCCTGCCTCATGGCAAGCCCTCACATGTTTTACATTCTCACTACTTCTCTGTCCCACCGAAGGCTCTATGATAAATGCTTCGGCACATTTGAAAACTTTGCCTCAGTGTCAGCACAGGACATTACTTACATACACTGGTCTTATTGAGGCCCTCTGAGTGCTGAAATGCTATATTACATGTAGATACCCCATTGTTTTGCATTGAAAGAGGCTTTGCTAAGCTCAATAGGCAAATTGCATTGTCCACCTGACCTCCCGTACCACGGAAAGGTTTCACATGGCTTGTTGCAGATTCCAAAACACTGTGGTGTGGTGTCAGCGCTTTCACAAAAACAGGCTTCCTTTGTCATTCATCACAGTGCCACCATTACCATTCAATTTTCTGGCAGAAGAGCTAGTCAATCTCAAGGACGGCAGGGTTGGGCGCTCGAAGCCAAATTAGAAAATAAATCATAACATCAGCTAGACTCTCAAACGGGCAGAGTCAACAAGTTTAACATTTCTTTTAAATCAGCTGGAAATGATGAATGAAGGCCATCACATGTGAGCTGTGTACACAGCTCTGAAAAGGAGCGTGCAGGCCAGGGCAGGCATTTAAGCAAAATTTCTAGTGTGTGCTACACACATATTCATTCCTCACAATAGAAGCACTTATGTGTGTCATAATTTAACACCTTGTTTTTTATTTTTGAATTCAGACCAAAGAGCCCTGTCCCATCATTAGGGGGCAAATAAATGGAACAATGGACAAAAAAATTAAAAAGGTCAAATTTAAGCACCACAATAGCACACTCAGAGGGTTTTTACTGAATGAACCATGACTACACTCAACTGAGCCCAGCACGATGAGTTTTGAAAGTTCCAGACAATGGTATTGTTGTCACCATGGCTCACACATTCCACAGGACAGAAGTGAGTGTTGCCATGGCCACTGGTACCCCTTTGGTAGTATCTCATCTCCATATTGTGTGTGCTCTCATGAGTAGCATGCTTGTATAAGAATATACACTTACAACTCATTACCATACTACTAGGATTACATACAACAGAAGACTCTGTTTGTGCCTTTGTACAATTTATATGATACTTGGGATACAAAGAAGAGAACGCAGGCATGTACGTGTTTGTGCGTTTTTTTTTTTTTTTAATGTAATTAATTTACAAATAAACGCAATCCTCCTCTTCATCTTCACTTAAAATTTGACATGTAACTTAAATAAGTTAGCAATTTGGACCCTAAGCACAAAAACAGATGCCCTACCTAAAGAAATAATTTGGTAAGGGTCGCACACACATTCCTATACGTCACGCATCCCTATGGGGAGCCGCAAAACAAATATTAAGAACATATGCTGGCAGAATGTAATAATCTTCAGGCTGTCCAACTCTACCAAACCATCTATGGAAAGTTTGTGTAAAATCACAACCTTTAAACAGAATTTCTTTTAACTGTGGTAGATCATCTGAAAGACATACAACATAACAGCACAGCAGATAGATATAAATTACAACATCTTCGGTGCCAAGCATTCTCACCTCCTTTTTTCCAATAAGATGGACAGTTTGAGAGCTGTAGAGACATGTATGGACAGACATTAGCATAACAGCTAATGCCTCTAACAGGAATTTTTAGCTTTAAGCAGCCTTTGCTCTCGTCCACCTAAAAGAGAAGCGCAATGTGATGTAGTTCTGCCTTTACAGGCAGCTTTCCTTGGTGATCTTACAAAGATCCTGCTTCTATTTCTGCACAATCTATTTGCAGTGTTTTCTGTTATAATTTTGTCTCTTTTTCGAAACAGGAAACACTTGCACTTATGTTTGTGTCCAGTATGTGTCCTGGCCTACAGCACTAGGTCCTATCTTCATGACATGGGTGTATGCCATTTTTCCCCAACAGGTAATGTATGATGTCACTTCTTATGTAGTTAATTCAAGTCCAAAAAGTGTTATGGATAGGAAAGGTTTGTTTATAGGACTACAGCTTTAAAATGACCACTCTTTTGGCAGGAGCAGATCTAGTGTAGATGATGACAAAATGAGAGAAATGCTTTTATTTTAATTCTGGTGCGTTCAATGCTGATTGCCTATTAAAACAGCATGGTGCTTTCTTCAGGGAGGTTAACTAAATATTAATTAAGCATTTCATTTATTTTAATGAGGACTGGTGGCCCTTGAAGTGACAAACAGATGTAAATGCCTGTGAGCTGAAACGAAATAGATTCCCTTTAGAGTGTAAAGCCTTGTAGGTAAAACATTTAGGTCAAACAGAAAGGAGATACTGTACAGGGTCCTGACAAAAATTTTGGTGGGGGAAATGTATCCTACTATAAATTTATTTGCTCCAGATACAGCCATGCTTCTTATGGGTATACAGTGGAACCTTGGATTGCGAGTAACTTGCTTTACGAGTGCTTTGCAATAACGTTTAACTTGGTTAAGGAGTGATGTCTTGCAAGATGAGCATTTTTGTATCTAGTATATGTTTTTTACATCATATCATACTTCAAATTGTGGGATACAGTACAACATTTTGTAGAAAAGCACCACCCTAATAAGGCTGTAGCAGTGTGAATGACAAATCTGTTTAACGACAATGCAATGTCACATTTCCACGAAATCCTCAAATGGTGACAAAAGCGAGTGTCATTGGATGGGTTCGTGTTAAATACGAACGAAAGAAATTAAGACATTCCAGCGAGTCAAAAGATGACAGTGAATCCAAAAAGCGTAAATTAAGTGAAACCAGTAGTGTTATTGAAAGTCGTTCAAGAGAAAGAACTCCCAAGATTCCAGATGTTCTCATGGATGGAGATTCTCCTCCCAAGCAATAACCATCCTCCTCCTCTCCTTCCTTCTCCTCCTCTCCTCCTCCTCGTCTCCCTCACACCAACCACAACTCTTTTCAAAGTGCAGGTTAATTTGTTTTATTTTTGCTTTCTACTGTGTATTAATCATTGCTATTTGTTTCCAATATTAAGGACAATCATTTTTACATAAAATACCATTTTTATATTCATTTTTTTGGGTGTGTGGAACTGATCATCCGACTTTATATAATTTCCATATCGGAAAATTTGCTTTGATATATGAGCATTTTTGATTACGAGCACTGTTGCAGAACAAATAATGCTTGCAATCCAAGGTTCCGCTGTAATTACTTTTCTGCAATTACTGAGACTGATAGTAAATTGAGAAGTTTAGCAAGTGAAAATTAGCAGGGTAGGGGCTAGTAAAGTGAGGAATAGCAAGGTAAAATGTATTAGAATGAGGGTTAGCAAAGTAAGGGTGAGCACAGTGAGGGTTTACACAGCCAGGATTAGCACAGTAAGGGTGAGCACAGTGAGGGTTTACACAGCCAGGATAAATAAATTAGGACTGGCAGAGTGAGTGTTAGCAGGGTGAGGATTAGCCCGATGAGGATTAATACAATGACAATTATCTGATTGACAATTAGCAGGTTGAGCACTAGCAGGGTGAGGGGTAATGCTAACCTGAAGTGGGTGGACCAGTGGTCTCTGAGGGCTGAGGAGATGAGGACAGGATGCATCCTTGAGTGAAGGCAATGTCGTCCAGGCAGATTTCACCCCTTGTGCCTTTGCCCACCTTCCCCTCGAACACAACCTTGAAGTCATCTTCAAATGCAGTGGCATCCAGGTCCACCTCACGACGCTGCCAGTAGCTGCCCTGCTCTCCTGTGAGCATGAGCAGAAGCCTGCTGTGGGCACCACTGGTCTGAAGAACACTAAGCGTGCCTACACCCTCGCCAGACATGTGCAGATAAAATATCACCTAGGAGAAGAGTGGACAGGACAAATGAAGTAGGGTGCAGAACAGACTCAAGCAGATGTGTGCAAAAGGATATACTTGGGTTCAGAAAAAATGCTCAGGCAGGCTCAAACCTCCTAAATAACTATTCAAAGATCTTTATGCTGAGTCTGCACAAACTGCAGGGCCAGCCTATGGTATGTGTGCCTCCATGCAACAATTGCGGGGCTGAAGGGAGGACCAGACCAACCCTGCTCATAAGCAGTGTCTATCGGGGCTGGAGTTTGCCCTCAACCATTTTTGCAGCACTGTTATTGGCTAAGATGTTTGTGCTTCTGGAGTTCAAGAGGCATGTTTCATTTTAGAGTGAAGATGGCATGTAGCTGTTCTATTTTATTAGGAGTGCACAGCAATATTTGGCATCAGGTTGAGTGCAAGAACAGAGGCAGAGTGGCTTGAAATAGAATGGTTTCGTTGAATTAGATGTTTGTGTTATGTTGTATTTTAACTTTATTAAAACACATAATAATTTGGAGGCATCTACAAATTTAATTTAACAAAATAACAATACAACTGGGATATGGATATGGTGTAGGCTGCTTGGTCTAAATAGAAAATACAACAAGACTTGTAAAAGTAAGTCAGAAAAGAAAGTGCATTTTGGAATGCATTCATTAATTTATCAGGAAAACAAAAAAACAATGCCCCTCTCTACCATTATATGAATAAGTTTGAATTTCATTACGTTAACTGTCAGCTAGGTCGACAGGGCAAAAGACAAAAAGGGTGGTCCTGATTTTTATCAATGATAAGTTCCAAAGCCAGCATCTGTGATGGTATGGGGGTGTGTTAGTGGCCATGGCGTTGGTAACCTGTATGTATGTGAGGGCACCACTGATACTGAGAGGTACATACATAGTTTGGAACAATGTATGCTACCATCCAGATTCTTTCAGGGACGTCGCTGTTTATTCTAGAAGGCTAATGCTAAGCGACATTCTGCACACGTTACAACAGCATGGCTTCATAGTAAAAGAGTGCAGGTACTTATCTGGCCTTCCTGCAGTGCAGACCTGTCCCCCACTGAAAAGGTATTGCATTTTGTGAAGCACAACATATACAGCAGACTGTTGAGCAACTTAAGTCTTACATAAAGCAACAATGGAAAAACTTTCCACTTTCAAAACTTCACCAGTTGCTGTCTTCAGTTCCAAAATTCTTATTGAGTGTTATTAAAAGAAGAGGTGATATAGCAATGTGGTCAACTTGCCCATGTCCCAATTTTTTTGAAATGTGTTGCAACTATCAAATTCATAGTAACTATTTATTTACAAAACACAATACAGTTGATCAGTTTAAATATGCTGTCTCTATATTCTATGGAATATAAATTAAGAAGGATTTGTAAATCATTGCATTTTGTTTTTATTTACATTTTACAAAACATCCCAGTGTTTTTGGAATAGAGGTTGTAGAAGTCATAATGGGAACTCCATCTTGAAAAGTGAAGGGAGGGACTACAAATTTCTGCTTTTGTGTGTTAATGTGATTTTCTTTTTAAAATTAATGTAAAATTAATTTATACTTTTAAAAATTAATTACAATGATACCTCAACATATGAGCACCCCCACTTGTGAGTAAAACAAGATACGAGTGAAAATATTAGCTAAAAATCGTTCCAACTTGCAAGCGAACACTGAAGTCACGAGAGCTGAATACATGCTCGTATCATTATTTTTGCCCAATACGAGTGAGACTCCCAACATGAGTAAAAACTCATAAAAACTTGTGACTTGCAAGCACCTGTTTGAACAAGCTGAGGATGACAACGTGGATACGCTTTGTTTCCCGCAAGGCACGGGCGGCAAACCACGGGGTGCCTGGTCACCCGCTTCCCGCTTGCTGGTTCTCAGTGTCTGCATTGTTTGTGTTTTTACATAAAGTTCACTTTATTTACATAAGTCATGATGCTGCCCAGGAAGACGGCTGCTAAGGATAGTACTACTAAAAAGAAGGGCACAATTACCACAGAAATTAAGGAGATCATAGAAAAAAAAATAATTTCATGGCTTTGTCTTTTACATTATTTAGCATGGTTATTTGTTAGGAAAATTACTTTTATTTGCATAAAATACCAAGTTAACTGATATTTATGTTAACATTTTTGGGGGTGTGGAACAGATTAATGGTATTTCTATTATTTTCTATGGGAAAATCTGTTTCTAGATATGAGTTTTTCACACTACAAGTAACCTTCGTGGACAAATTAAACTTGCATATCGAGGTACCACTCTATATGACTGTATGGCCTTACCCCTGTTTTTAGCTTCTTAGTAGGAGATGCTGCACCTGAGCCTTTGGACTTTTATTCTGTGCATTCATTGTAATAGATAGCAGGACTGAGCTGCTCGTCTAGACTTTTCTCACCAACGCTCTGTTGGCTAATGTTAACAGTCTGGACTTTATCTGTTTTTTCTTTTGGATTGTCTACGCATTCATTGTAGCTGCCGAGTGCAAGATCAATTCAAAGATACGTTATACAGTATATGCAAATTAGCACATTGCCACTGAATGCTAGTGCATGGTTTGAGAAAGAGCTCCCTCTGTGGTTATGGAACTGCCTTCTGATGGTAGAAATGACAATAATCTGTATTGTGTCTGATAGGCATGTATGAACAGGAACTTTAGGAAAGTTTGTTGGTGACCAAAAAAATGTGCAACCCAGCTGAGCATTGTGACCCAGACTTTGGGACTAATAGGAAGCTGAAGTACTTAAAGCAACGGTAGTTTCATTTGAACTGGAAGTGTTTCCGTTCACCAGTAAAAATACTTATAGACGGCCCTGTGTAAAAGGATGCAGGGACACCTAAACTCCCAGGCACCATTAGGCCTTATCAAGGGGTGGAGACCTCATTCTCCTGTAATAAAGCAGCACTGTCATACAGTAGCAAGAGTACCTGTTAAAGAAGTGAATTTGTGATCCATTAATAAGCCAATAATACACATTGTTGTCAGTTATTCCTTTTTGAAACATATTCCCCTTTAGACGACAATCTTGTCAGAACCATTTAAAGAATATTCCCAGCTGTGAATGTACATACGTATAAAATTATACAGCTCATGCTGTTGAAAAAAAGCACTCTTTTAGTAGGTGAGCAGCAGCTGCCAAGCAGGCAATCTCTCTAGACGCCTATAGAGATGTCACCTTGCACTGCTGGCTCCTCCAGGTGAATGCAGGGCTCACGATGCGGGCAACATCACCCTCCTGCTGCGGGAAGGAGCTTCTCAGATAGATGTAGTGCCCAGAGGGGTCCCTCAGTGTGTGGTCTGTGGGTGGCCCCGTACCTCCTGCTGGGGTGCCTCCCTCTTTGGTCAACCAGTCAAAGTCATCCTGTTGGCACTGCCTCCAGGAGCACAGGTCAAACTCAAAGTTGCAGCGAGTACTGAAGCCCCCGGCTGGATAGAGGAGAGGTATTTGATTACTTTTATTTCACTATAATATTACTGTAGGTTAGCTAAGTAACACCTTGCCATAAACAACTGTATTTATGGTGGCCTGGTGGCTCAATGGATAGAACAGGCTGGGATGTAGAAGTCTCCTGGTTCAAATCCCAGCCCAGGCACCAGGTATGTCCTTGAGCAAGACACCCAGTGCTAGCTCATTCTAACATACGTGAAATGTTGTAAATTGCTTTGGATAGAAACGTCAGTTAAATGAAACTAAAGATTTAGCTGGTCATAGCATAAAAATGTACTAAAATGTTACAGAAGTAGGTAGTCTAACTTAACATTGTCACCCACCTTACATTTTACAACACTGAAATATACACAGAAGCCTTGTAATACCAATTGTGTTGACTTTTGTGAAGGATTAGTATTACAAAGGCATTTCATACACAGGAATGAAGTGCATGTTTATGAAAACTGACACCTTTGTGCAGAAATACTCAGGCTGAACGAGAGGATTTTCAAACAACATGTCTGGCTTGTTCAGTATGTAAATGATTTGAAATAGGTATGTTTAACCTGAGAGCTTTACTGACATAGGCATTTGTGTAAAATCTGAGCGATGTCATTGAGGTACAGTGGAAGCAGTAGCAGTTCTTCCATTAGGCATAGTAGGCAGACGCCCAGGTCTGCAAGTAAGAGAGGGGCGACAAGGTGGAAGAGCATAACTAGATAGTGCTGTCACATGGGGGGAGGGGTGAAAATGTAATCTTGCCTAAGGTGCCTAGTGACCCAGGACTGCTACTGAGAGAAAGAAAGTGAAATAAAGGCGTCTCACTGCAGATGTAGGGGTTCTCATCAGAGCCGTCTCCACAGTCACTGATGAAGTCGCACAGGTGCTCTGCGGGTATGCAGTAACCGTTGCCGCAGGCAAACTCCTCAGCCCCACACGGTCTGTCAGGGGCTCGCAGTGGCTCACAGTCCTGGAAGGAGACGTCGTCCACCACCACGTCACCCATGTAGCTGATGCCCCGCTTTGCCCTTAAAATCACCTAGCAGAGAGAGAGAGAGAGATGCACAGCAATAGCAAGACAGCCAGAGAGTGATAGAGTGATAAACAGTGTCACAACCTTAGTCTTGAACTGTTTGAAAAATCTTATAAAATATTCTTCATGAGATGAAGAATGACAGTGAGACATCAACGAGGCATCATGTCACAAGACACTTCTACGCCAATAAGTTGAAATTTAATTCCAAGTCCATGTATAGATTTTATATGTTCTCTTCCAAAGGCAAAAAAACCTAGTGAATCATTTATAAAACGTTGCATTGATTTTAACGTGAAAATAATATGTTAAAAAAAAAAAAAAACAACGCACAAACAATAAAATTAAAAAAATATAACTTTTTATATGTGCACAAAACCTGGTATATGCACAAAAGCTTGTAATTTCCACTTTATAAATCACTTATCATGTAACTGTGTATATAAGAACAAGCGCCAAATCCAAACCAGTTCCCACCCCAAAATAACCAAATATCGTCACCTGCATTCATGCATAACAAAGCATTTTAACCCTGCTTTGCATGGTGAGATGACAGGGAACCACAGTCATGAGGATAGTCATAAGTGGAATGGTCTAAAGCTGAGATACAGCTGTATTAAAATAGAAATCCATCTGTAGCCATTCCAGAGAGCAGCCTTGTGTTTATGTTGTGATCACATGATCGCTTTGCTTGGAGTAAAGGGCACTCTGTCTGTCACTGGCTGCCTTTCCAGCTGAACTGCTGCCTGGTGCTATTAAGATGAGAAGCTGGTATGCAGCGTTGATAAATGTTAATTAATATCAGCACTAAGTATACAAAGGTCATGATATTTCTGAACTCAGTCCTGTATTCATTTTTAGGAAAGAAAAATGGCAGATTTCTCATGAAAATTCTTACTTTTCAACATTTAAGCATACTTTCTGTTTACATGGACATAGCATTCAAAAGTAGTATGGGGCTTTAAAAAGCAGGATTCCAAAGCTAGAACAAGAATTCTAAGCAGTAATTTTACACATTTGGTACATGCCCACTATAATTAATATAGACAGCTGCTACTCTTTACACAGTTTTTTCTTTCTGTGCTGGCTTTCATGCTTACCTTGGTAAAAGTATATTTTAAAATGAGTAGTTTTTATTTTTCAAATGCCTTACATCATACCGTTTCATCCATCACCAAGTTAGAGTTTTGCCACTGTTCATAATGCTGTCTTTGTTCCATCATATTAAGGTTAATAAAAGTGAGGCCTAATAATGAACAAAATGGTTTTATTTATTCATTTATTTATGTATGTATTTGCAGGTCATGTTCTGGGAATGTGGTCTTACAACTTCATTGTAGAGGATAATCTGGCCTTACGCCAGAGGTCCAAAAATACTGACAATTCACCCAAGACATCATCAGTTCACATCTACACATATCCAACATAAAAGATTAATAAATGGGTTTTGGATAACAAAACAAATAAAAACCAAAGTCTCTGCTGAAAGTAATATAAACTGTGACGGTGTGCCCGGTTGTTCCCGTTGTGTGACCACGCCACCTCATTCTCTTTTTGCTTTGTCTCCTTGTTTCTCTAGTTTGTCTGTGAGAATTTGTACCTGGCTGCTATTTCCTGTTGGTCACTATTTATTCTGCTGTGTTCACTTTGGTGTGGCCTGTTGATGAAGCCCTGCTGCTCAGTTCTATGTGGTGCTCCTCATTGTCAGTTCTCTTAGCAGTTTCTCTCTGCCTTGCCTTTCCAGTGTATCACCTCTTTTTTGCCCATTTGTGAGTATTCAGCCTTTTTCTTAGTTTTTTTGCATACATTTTAAACCCATCTCTGCACTTAAACCTTGTCTCATCTCGTTGGTTACTCTCACAATCATGACAAACTCCACAAATCTATGTTATCAAAGGGTGAAAACACTGTAAAAAATACAACTATACTAAGTATGTTATGATTATAACCAATCCCTTCAAATTTTGTCGATTATAGAAAACTGTTTTGATGCAACAATTTAATTAACTAATGAAAATAGCACCATCTTCTTCCTATATGAAGACAGTACATTTAAACCCATACTTATGTAACAGATTTTTCTGTGGAAGTATTTCAAGCAAATTTTATGCAAAAGTTTAAGTATCTGCAAAGCTCAAGAGAATACATTCACTTGCCAGTGCACCAGTGCATGAAAGGCAGGCAGTTGCCTATTTATATAGTCCATTCACAATCAATTACTATAATCTATCAGATTTACCATATCAATCTGGGATATTGTGACGTGCAAAATTGAATCCCATAATTGGTTGACAAACACATCACTTACGTATGCTGGGGATGGTCTATACTTTTACTATATATATAATTTCACACACTTATGACATATCTTATCTACAGATGCTTAAGTCTAGTAAAGTCTAGTAAACCAACCTGGAAGTCATGGTGGATTCCCAGGAACACCTCTCCTCGTTTCCACTTATAGCCCTGTGTCCTGCTCTGAGACCAGAGTTCGATGGTCACATTTTCAAACTTCCCCAACACCTGCCATGGCCAAAATCAAGACAGCGGAAGCTGAGTTATAGCCAAAACATCATGCTGTGTAAGCAAATGTGTCAAATTCAGAGACCTATACTTCACACAAATTTTTTAAACACAGAAAATGTTCCTCTTGCAAGGCATAAGAACAGTTTTAAAAAGATACTTGTAATTGTCTATGTGGAAAATTTATGCGTAAATAATAAACAGCTTCCAAAAAAGTAGACCTATTAACATCTATCAGATTAGCAATGCAGATACAGAACTGTTGCACTCCTAAAAGTGTTTAATTATTAATATCCATCTGTGTAATTGGATTACATTTAATAAGATTATAGATTATTAAAGAAACCTATCTGCTAAATGAAAAATTGAGATGACACAACATCAAACTCAACTTACAAATACTGTGATACTACAACCAATCAGAAACAGCAATCAGACAACATGATGTTTCAGCCAATCAAATGCAACCAACAAACAGCATGACACTATGGTCTGTTGGACATGGCTAATAAATGTGTTGTGACAGCTAATTACACACAAACAGACTTACCTGCAGTGTGCCTACAGTGAAGCCGCTCATGTAGTACCAGAACACAAGTGTGCACTGGGGCCCAGTGGCAGAAATAAGGGGGGTCACAAGATCTGTGGTGTGGCCAAATCCGCCGTTAGAGCTGTCAGCATACATGTACCAGCCCTGTGGGTTACCACTGGAATACGACAGACAAAAGGGTTCAAATTAGGTGTGAAGGGAAAATACACAGAGCGCCTGTTCACACCCCTATGTTTGGACCTTAAGCCATAATGAAGCAGCCCCCACCTCCCCCTGACATTTAATCAGATTCACTGCCGAGACCGGACAAACTGGGGCAGCAGACCTGCTGGGTCATCCTTGGAAACACACCCCACAAGTAAGAGGAAAGCCAACAGACCTCTACAAAAACAGTGCAGGGTAGCAGTTTACAAGCCATATGGCAATACAATCATAACACCTGGCAGGGGGTGGAGCTTCAGCCATTAATAAAAACATGCAAACAGTTATGAAACCACCATAACATTTCTGTCTGTTGACCATATCATATTGCTCAAGTTAATTCTTGAATTAGCTAGTTACATGCACTAGCATCCTGGTTAATATAGCTTAAATGAACAAATACATTTAGTATGACTTACCAAAACTAATGAAAAAGCAAATCTTAATATAAACAAGAATTGAATTACTGAGACAAAACTGCCCATCGTTAACAAAAATTCCCTGTAGAGAGTTCATGTTTACCCAAAGCCACAGATAAATGCCATGACGGAAACAATACTCACAATGTGTGGTCATTGGCTGGCCTGTGGAACTCTTCCCCATGGTGAATGGTCTGTCCTTGTCCGCTGATCCAGTGAAACAAATGAGGGGAATCCCTGGACACAGTCTGGTACCACCCACAGGTGTCACCACCTTCAAAATCGCATGTCACCTTTGCTGTGTGGGGAGGGGCAGAAAAGCAGGATGTCACATCCAGGTGAGGTCAGGGGTAGAAAACTAAGCATGTAAAAATATTCTTCAATTAGAATGGAGGGCAGAGGTCTTGCCCAACACCAACCACAGTCCAGCTCATCTGTGCCATCAGGGCAGTCATGCCGGAAGTCACATTTCTTGGCCAGGTCAATGCAATCACTGGTGGTGCTGCATGCTAATTTGCCATCAGGACAGAAGTTGGGGGACCTCGTTGACAACAGGGTGGTTCCCGGTGGTGTGGTGGAACTCAGTGAGGGCAAATCCCCTGAACAACACATACCTGAGCTGAAAGTGCTGATATTGACACAGCACAATAAAGCAGTCTATAATAAATTAAACAGAAGGTCAGAATATTTATTTTAACAGTTAAAGTGAACCTCAACTGTTTGTTTTATTTCTAAATCTTTTAAAAATATGCTGCTTGTAATCATATGGGTTGAAGAACACACTACTTTACATTAAGAAACCAGTGATGACTCACATTTAACAGTAAAAATATCCAGTAAATTACACTTATAGTGGGTATACTTAAAATTATTAATTTTTGCAAAAGAGTACGGTTTAGTATAAATAATTTACTTTGTAGAATACAATTTTCTGTGTTAAATCTTGTATTTACCTCATTGTAACTCAAATGGGCCTTTAATGTAAGTGAACATAGCTGATTTAATGCACTAATATGTAGTAGTGAGCAGAATAAAGTGTGGTACCATCTTCTCCTTTGGACATTATTATTATTTCATCTCTTTTTTCGATCACATATGGAATGGGAAAACTGTACTGTTACCATTATATGGGACACAATCCAGGAAAGACAAATCATCAATTGCAATGTCTCCATTGAAGTCATCGCCCACTGTTCCCTCCACCAAAATCTGCAAACACAAGCAAAGTCATGTGACCAGAGCAAGTCCATAATCCTTTACCTTCCCAAGCAACAGGCCAAACTGATTGCAGCATTCTGATCTAATAACAGGACAATAAGTAGAGCAAGTGAAAACAAAACCTCCACATATCATGTTTGAAACACT
The DNA here is from genome assembly GCA_025773905.1 of Chitala chitala. Lineage (NCBI taxonomy): Eukaryota > Metazoa > Chordata > Actinopteri > Osteoglossiformes > Notopteridae > Chitala > Chitala chitala. The sequence goes on from JABJVR010034136.1 coordinate 16,423, forward strand.
GTGCTGAGTAAACTCCAAAGACCAACAAAAACCAGATTTCACTGTTTTCTTTGATTTTTTTTTCTATAATCACGGATGCAGCTAATGAATGCTGCACGGCAGTGAACAGGTGCTGTGAAGTGAAGAAGAGCCAGAGATGGAGACGAGGGCCCCTTTATTGTGTCTTTTACAGCCGAGCAGTGCCGCTTGATGTCGGATGCCAGTCCTGACTGAGGTGCATTTCATTATTCTGCCATTAGCAGCACACCCTCAATAGCTCTGCGGAGGCTGCACAGAATCTCAAACAAAGACTGCTGACAGCAATGCAGGTTTGTATCTGCCTCTATCCATTCATAATTGGCCCCAAAATAATTCCACCTCGTCGATTCAGCAAGTCAAAGGACAGAAGTTGCAGACCGCTCAGTGTTTGCTACCTTGGCAGTTGACTGCATATGCTGCCTGTGTATAATAGTGCTGAATTGTGTTCTATGTACACACATTGCTGTGTGGTGTACATGAATGCTGCATATGTACACTATGTTTATGTTGAATATGAATGAAGGTTATGTAGGGATTAGTTGTACAGCATAAGTGAATTCAAGCAATATCATATTTACAATTCCTGTTAGGTGCACTTGAACATAGGTAAGTGTCAGGAGTGGCACCTGTAATGTAGCACCTGCCCATCTGCAGAAGTAAATAACCTGCAACATTGAAAATTGTGAAACCATGTTAAAAAATAAATAATGCAGTATTTTGACACTGACTGTCCTGTCACATGTTCCCTAGCAACAGAGAATGTAAGGGAAAACAAAAACAAATTGCTAATTTGTTTAGTTTTTTCCAGGACAGATGAGCAGTCCATAAGCCCCATAAGAAAACAGATGCCATTGTGTGACCACACACCGGTTTTAGCTGCAACTTGAGAATCAGGCTAATTAACAGCTGAGAGCCTCGTGAGTCATACCAGACCTGCGCCTTGGCCCAGACTAAAACAAAAACAGCATGTCAGGCATGCTAATCATTGGCCTCAGAGAGCCCAGTGCCCACTCACTCCCCCAGTTTCCAATTTCACATGTGTTAATGGTTTAATTGGATCTGCTGATTGCCTGGGACCACAAACCACTCACAACTCTGTCCCAGGTGACATTGCTAGCAGCTGACAGGTTTGCAAGCGCAACAAGGATTACTTCTAAGAGCCCATACACACACTATGTTCCACCCTCTTCCCCAGATTTGGGATTTTTGGAAGATTCATATACCCTTAATTACATATTTCATAATTTCTAGATAGCTGTCATTTAGCGCCATATTTCCAGTTCAAGGAAAACAGTGCCGATAAAAAGGCAAGGACTTTGGCTGGTAATTCTGCAGTAAAGACAGCTTCATATTGAGAAATGGTGTGTGTGTGTGTGTGTGTGTGTGTGTGTGTGTGTGTGTGTGTGCGTAATCTGAATGCAGATCCTCTGCTCAACAAATGAACCGCTAATGGCAGCCCTCACGGAACAGTGATCCACACCAGGAGCTTGATAAGCTTTAGCCCAAGGGAGGCGTAAGCAAGCAAACAGCAACACGTGCTGCTCTCACTTTGTGTGTTTGGCTTCCTTTACTTTCTGATGCAAATACCTAGAAAAAAACACTGAGGCACACAGTCTATTGTGATTTTATGCTTTCCTGCATATTCACAATCCTAAATCAGGAAATCCCTGGCCCACAACGTGCTCTCCCTTCCAAAAGATTGAGGTAATTTTCTTCTCTTTGGGTAATGCCACTTAATTGACTTTCATGGAAAATACAAAATTAATAAACTGCAGAGTCAATTAAGAATTTAATTAGGATTGCTCAAAGGGGGGACTCTTAATTAGGAGTCATTAAACAAATATTAATGGGGTAGCCTCGTCCTTCCTGCAGGCCACATGATGTGAATCTTTGAAGATACCGTTCTTATCTGAACAAAGAGTATCTGCAAGTCATGTCTACGATCCAAAGGTCCACAATTTGCTTTCTGTTGCCCTTTGGTAATATTCTTTTCCTTATTACAAGAGCTTGTGGAACAGAGGAGGTGGGGAACTCGGTCTTCACAAAGAGTATGTGAAATGCACGACATGATGCTACGGCGTGCAATGCCATATGTGAGAAAAACAATGACATGACCATAAACAGAACCCAGGCCAAGGGATATTCCTGTGAAGATGCACTTGCTACCATTTTATATTTCATGTTATCATTAGAGTAATAAATTATCACTCAGTTCATTCTTTTCCATTCCTTTGTCTTAATTAGTGGTTATTCATACAATTAATTATTGTGCCCCCTTTTAAAATAATTTCAAAACAAAGATACTTGTAAATTTTGACATACAAAAAGCTAAAGCAATCTATTTTGGATAGTATAGACTATGTGTATATCTACCTGCAAGGATTTAAATGAGTACATATAGGAGGCAGTTGCAACAGAAATTAAGCTTTCAGTTACTGTGTCCCATAAATCTGACTTTTGTTTTTCGTTACTGAATTCTCTGGCATTGGGCACTGGTTACTAAAGTGTAGCAGCCAAAGTGACCACGGGTTTCAAATCCCCTCCGTCTCCAATTGATGGTAAAATATCTCATTGTGGTTTTGTATTGTAGCAGTCAAAAGAGGCAGTGGGAGTAAAAGGCTGCTTTTGCCTTGAGGTGCCCTGACCATTGGCTTTACCTGGAATGGCTGAATGCTGGCCAGCACGAGTATCTTCCTGTGCCACATGTTCCCCTGGTCACCGTAGCGCAGCCACAGCAGTTGTCCGCGTCCGCTGGCCATCGTGCGCAGGTACACGGCCAGGCGGTAGATGTGCTCACCGTACATGTGGTAGTTAAAGCGGAAGACGCAGGGCTGGGTGTCAGCCAGGCTGAGGTTTGGCAGCAGCGTGGGCTGGAAGGTGCGGCTCACCAACACGGCCGTGTCCATGAACTCCTGTGGGGCAGAGGCCTCGATAAACAGGTAATGGCCATCCACATGGCCCAAGGTGTGGTCCTTCCAAGGGCCTGTGTGCAGGGTGGGTGTGGGGCCACTGATGCGGGTCCAGTTAAAGACATCACCCTCTGTTGCCTGTGTCCAGCTGCACAGACCCTCTTCAAAGTTACACTGTAGCTCTGGGGCTGAACGTGTGAGAGGGACAAATAAAATGTCAGTAGAAGCACTGGATTTCATTTGTGATTTCATTTGTGTGTGTGTGTGTGTGTGTGTGTGTGTGTCGTGATTTAAATCAACGTGACCAGCTGCAGCAGCAACTTTGGCAGGTTGCTTTCTGAAACTCATTTTCTCCAGGTTATATACAGTTGTGTAAAAAGATAGAGTAAATATCCTAAGCTATAAAGACAGCTTTAATGACATTTTTAATTTATACTTTAGCTGCAATAATTTAGTGAAACAAGGGTGTACAAATGAGAAATAGCATTCTGTAGTCCTTAGATGCTTGTCAGATGATGCAGTATCTCATTGCTTAACCTCTGCACTAAGGCCTAGTTAACCTGTTTAGTGTGGCAAGTAGGAAACGATAAAACAAATGCTAAAACAGACTGACTTCAGTGTTATTACATTTGCTTACATGTCTCATTAGCAGACAGCACTCCACCCACTTTACAACAGTACAGATTGCCAAAGTTGTAATTTTATTGCCTAACACCTATAAAAACTAAACATATGCTGTCAAATAATGAAGCAAACACATAACATTACATACTGACGATGACTTGATGGAATACGAGAGACTGATAGACGAAGCCAGATAAAATAGACATATACAACCAGACTTTTACTTACCAGGTAATAGTAATGATGTCTTCAAAAGAAAAATGTTAAGGACAGTCGCCAACTATTAAAAGTCCAGCGGCAAGACTAGGACTGTGTGAAACTACAATAATATACATTCTAACAGCACGCGCAGTGTCGTGCAGAATCGTACACTCTAGTCATGCAGCTTCTTCCATTGTGATTATCAGAGAAGGAACAATATACAGAAGTGAACGTGATGAAGAGCACACTTACAGCAGCCCTCTTCATCAGAGCCATCCCCACAGTCATCCACCAGGTCACACAGGAGTATGCGGTCAATGCATGCACGGCTACGGGCACAGTGGAAGCGGTCGACACCGGGGCAATGATCTGCAGGAGGTGGCAGGGAGCAGTTGTGGAAGTCGATGTCATCCACCGCTGACACGCCATCGTACACAGCCAAGCTGACCTTAGCCAGAGAGAACTGAAAAGGCCGTGTGACACGACCCAGCTGCACAGTGGCCCGGTGCCACTGGGTGCCCTGGTTGTACAGGGTTCGCCACACCACCGTAATGTTCTTCATGCCATCTATGAGCAGGTACATGTCTGCCGCCCCAACAGAGCGCCCGGAGTTATAGTGCCTGGTAAGGAAGCAAGACAGGGTCACGGAGTGATGGAGTAGTGGAGCTGTAGTGACATACAGTCATTGTTGTCTGTATTGGTGAAAACACGGACAGCATCATAAAAAAAACCACAGCTTCTGCCATTGCTCAAATGTAAACATGACAATTTCACAGTTTCAACAACTTTCCATTAACAAACATTTGCTGCAAAAATGTGTAGGCTATACATCTAATAAAAAATAGATTTAGCAAGAACCAACATATACCAACTTTCAAGAGGATACAGAAAGAAAAAATGCAGAAAAATATCGATTTGTTCCTTTCTTTTGTATCGCAGCTTTATATCTCTGAGACACACACACACACACACACACACACACACACACACACACACACAGTAACAGTGGTATTCTGTTCCAAACAAGAACAGAAGATACAGATCCAAATGTGGATATTTAATGAATAGCACAGGGGTTATATGACAAAGTACATGAGAGAGATTCAAGAAACTAGAGACCGAGGGAAAAACACGATACAAAAGCAGGTCACTAAACTAACAAATAATGAACGATGCAAAAGGGTTTCCAACTAGGAACAGACAACGATACAATACCTGAGTAGACCACACAAAACCTCAAGAACCTAGATAGAAATACCACAGAAACCAAACAGGACATGAGACCTAGATCTCCCAAAAACTAGACAAGGCAGAAATTACACAAAGAATAGACAGGACATGACATACCACATGACACCTATGTGCATACACAAAGATAGACACACATATACATACGCAACAGCTGTATGAATCCTAAGCATGCTAAAAAGTTATTAAATTTAGATTTAACAACCAATATACATGGTCCAGTGAAGCACTGCACTCTATGAAGAAAAAATTTAAAATAATTTACTTACGGGCCGATTTCATTTTATCTATATTATCTTTGTTAAAAAATATGACCATTGTATTTATTTCCAAAAAATAACCAACTAAATAAATAAATGAAATCACAGATACTTTTCTGCAAAGAAAATTCTCTCAAAGCTCTTTATACACAAAATTCTTAAACCTGCACATTTGTGTCACATGTGGACAGGTTCTTTTTGCTTGGCTTCCCAAAGATCACCCTGTAAAGCCAAAAACATGAATAATGCAGAAGCATTTACTTTCCATGGGGAGAACGAACAGGTCTCTCACCAGAAGGTTACGGTACATCCGGAGGCAGCTTGACTGAACTTGGGGCCCCTGAGGAGGGCCTTCTGGGCCAGTTTACTGCTTTTCTTCAATAAGAACATGAAGCCACCTGCTCAGACAGAGGGCTGTGAGACCAGAGAGCTGCACACAAGACCTCCACCAGGCATTTCATTTCAAACACAGCATGTTCTGGCTTTGAGCAGGCCTGGGTCCATGAGGCACCCACAGTGGGCTCAGCTCAGCTAACTACACTCTTAGCCCACCCCAAGGCTGGGCAAACACTAACTGTTCAAAGAGTTGCTTTTGTGTTCTCTTTAGATTTACAGGCTATTTCAGAAAGGAATTCAGATTTTTCTTAATTTTACTTGTGATTTAGATCAGTGGTCTAGGTTTCATTTCAACTTCGGGGATGGCACACTGATTGTAATATTTGATTTTTTTTGTTAGATTTACATGAATTAGGATGCATGGTGATTGGGGGTGCCAATTTCTTCCACACACACACACACACACACACACACACACACACACACACACACACACACACACACACACACACACACACACACACAGCAGGACTACCCCAAAGAGAAGTGTTGCAACTTTTGTTAATGTCTTCAGGAGGTTGCCATAGTTTATTAGGCTTGACTATTACTTTAAAAATGACTACAGGTGTAAATAATGCTATGTAATGAAATCAATCAATAGGCTTCTTTAATGCAAAAACTGTACAGCAGATGAATTGTATATACAAAAAGATGTGACATTTTAAGTGGTAAACAAAGATTAAAATTCATATGCCAAATATACTGTGATGTCTGAATTACCAGGCAACATGACTGCGGCACAGTGAGCAGAACTGGATTTTGTCCGAGCTCTCCTACCTTCTGTGGAGTTGGTGGTATGGTCCCGTGGAGGGCACTGGCCCTGGAATTCAGGTGGAACTGCATCAACTGAGCTCCTGACCCAGTCAAACCCATCACCATCAGCAAACTCATACCAGCCACAAGAGTCCTGCTCAAAGTCACAGTACGCCGCTGTAAAAGCCAAAAACTATTAAAGGTGGACTATGACTTGTAGATAAAATTACAATAAACAAAAAGAATAGAGCTCTAGAGGCTAAAGATCTTTGTCATTATACAATCTTCTGCCATTTTGAAATAATTTATATACTACAAGAAAGACTGCTAAAATATTTTTTAAAAGCTGTTTACACCTACATCACCACCTCTCAAGGGTGCTTTAGAATAAAACACGTAGCCTTCAACAGAAAGGTGGAGAATGTCATGTGAATTCTCCAGGGAACCTCTTCCAACTTACGGCATTGAGCTTCATCCTCCCCAGCAGGACAGTGGTGTGTGAAGTCACACACGAGCTGGGCATTAATACATTCCCCCGAGTCACACTGGAACGACCCGGGAGGACATGGAACTGGGCTTCGCACTGAAGGTGAGCTTTTTAGCGGAGCTGGCGTATGCAGCAAGGCTGGAGTTGGTGGTGGAGGTGGAGGTGGAGGTGGAGGAGGTGGGCGTTCGCTGATGTGTTCTACACCAAAAAAAAAAAAAAAAAAAAAAACCAATCATATTTGGCACTTATATACAGTCACAAAGTAGGACAGGCCTGTTGACACTGTTGCACACAAAGACAGAAACACACACAGGCACAAAATTCCACACAAGCACTGACACCCTACCCCATTAAAGGCCACACCCAGAAAAACAACATTAAACAATACAATTTGAACATTTTAAATCAGTGTAAAATGCCTCTTCAAAATGATTAGCCACATATACAAGAAGGTGTGTATATATATATATATATATATATATATATATATATATATATATATATAACAACATCACTACAGATGAAATGCATGTCACAGAATTATTTGGCATGGATACTTTTTACATTTACAAATTTTATATAGTTTTCAGTTTCAAATATTTGGTAACGCTGAATGCTGTCAGTAAGTCCATATTGCAAAACCTGCATTGCGATAGCAGCAGAACAATGACATGCATCGAAACATAAATTCTGCATGTGGAATCATTAAACAGTTCCTACATAATATTGTTTTTAACTACTTATGTTCATAATTTCAATTACAAAAGCAATCCACGTATATTTTCGAAGCTCCTTTAAAAAATCTACATCTGCATTCATGTTAACCTATCATATATATGACACTGAATATTAGGTCTTTGCCATGAAAATGGTTGTAGGACTATCAAATTTGGATGCATTAAATTGAAAGGGTTTAATATTTTGCTTTTGAAATGTTCATAAAATTTACTCGAGTGGTGGCGGTTCTTTTTTCATTTCTAGCCACACTTCAACATCGCTGTTTAGAATCCTTTAATGACCCGTTATCAGGTCAAAGACGTACGTCAGCTAAAGCGTTGGTCGCCCACTTCTATAACTGAAAGCCCAATAGTAACTTAGTATTAGTGTAACGTTAGTATAGTTGAAAATATGAAAGACTGAAAGGGCCTTGGCAAGCGGAATACTGTATTTGCACGACCATAATCAGATAAATTTGTCGCGCCTATTTATAATATGAACGAAATCACTGGAATATAAATGTGATGTTTGAGATATTGAAATACTTTGAGTTTTGCGGAGAGATATTAAAGGTGTAAAGCATCGATAAATCTGTAGCCTATAAATGCGATACTACCGCAAACCAGAAAGTCACCTAAAAAGACTTTGTTCCAGAATGCTTTTGATAATGATGGTGATTTAAATGTACATTTTGCATAGTACAAACAAACATTAAAAGTTATAAAAAGTTATACATATAATGCCAAATAGGATGCAATATCTGCTATTTCCCAAGATTAACTATGTGAAACCAGTAAGTCTTTAAATGTTACTTTTCAGTTCCACTTACCTAGCATACAATTTCCCTAACTAATTAGTCTTAATGGAAAGCAAAGACCTAAAATTTGCTGTCCTCTTTGAAAACGTGTGGAAATAATAAAATACACCAATTAGGTGTTTGGAACTGCACTTGGCATTGTGCCGTTTAATTAAAGAAGTTGTGTTTTGTACAAATGAAACGTTAGTAAAACAACTTGCACACATGTATAAAGCTGTGAGCACTACACTGAAGCAACACTGCTAATTTTCTTTTAAAGAAAAGTTTAAAAGTGTATTATTGTTATTATTATTTTATTATTATTATTATTCAGTGAGGCCATGAAAGCAAATATAATTTTTATATAATGAAAGTGTAAAAATAAGTCCTGGATTCCATGAAAGTAGCACAGCTCAGAAGAGGCAGGCTTGTTAACTTGCACAATTGGCAGCATTACTTAATGCGTTAACAGCATGGTGCAGTCCTCAGGACATGCGATTTGACACTTTCTACAGGGATGAAGACCAACTCTGCGTATGTCTATAATGAACTGCGTGTTAGGCCTGTACCCAATACAAACATGTTAACAATTGATTTTAAAAATAAATAGAAACATCTCATTACGATGAAAGATTTGGAGTAGTGAAAAAAACAAAGGTCTGTCTGGGCCCTTTAACCTGTCAGCTGAGTCGGCTCATTATTACCCAGAGGTTAGGCGAGACAGGGGACGTGTTGCTAACCTTTCAACTTCTGCTAATGCGGCTTTCATCACTCTTACTGAATTACCATAAGGTCAGCATGGCTGAGGAAGTGCTGGTTCTCAGCTCTCGTTGGGAATAATCAGGCTGTTCCTTCCAGGCTTAGGTTTTTAATACCAGCAAAGTACAGCCCCTTAAGAATGATCACATACCATAAGTACAACTTTGTCTCAGCTTCCATATCATTCACTATTCATTGATGAAATCTGATATGAGACAGAGAGAGAGCAAGCTTCAGTTCATTTGGCAGAGATCCATTTGGAGAATTCCTCATGATGTAACTGGAGTTGAAGCTCAGCTAGTATGGAACTGCAATTTATAAAATATGTTCAGCATTTCTGTTAGATTTTTAGATTAATGCAGAGAATCAGGATTTCATGTTGCATTACGAGTTTTCATTTTATACCATGTGTGTACTGTTTGCATTGCGTCTCTAGCACACAACTGCCACATTATTGGTTTTAGGCTGTGGTTAGTTTACATTTACATTTCTTATGTGTTAAACCTTTCTAGCAGACAGGCATACAGAATAGCATAAACAAAGTAAACGAGAACATCAGGACGGATGAAGTGCATGTCACAGAATTATGTGACGCATATTTTTTAGATTTACAAATTTTTCAGTTAATACATTTTTTACAGAAAAATTGGCATTAATACTTAAGAATTGCATGGGCTGACACAGCATTTTAAAATGATTTTTGTTATTAACTTTATTCATTCTCACACAATGGTCCGTCCCCTGACTGGTTTTTCAGTCCTCTTTTGTCCACCCTTCTCTTAAATTCAGTAAAAATGCTTTGTTTTATTTTTCTGTGCTTGCAGTTGGGATATTTGCTCCTACACAAGGAGCTGGCAGGACTGTTTCAGTCACTCAAATAGGGTGTGTAATCATTCCATTAGGATCATGTCTTCTGGCAGAGCTGATTCTTCATGACTTTTTCCATTTGAATTTGATAAAAACAAATTCAAATTTGTCTTGGTATATGAGTTTCAAGAGCTACATGATTTCTTTAAGCATTAGTTATATGAGTCATTCTGTTATTGCAAGAACATTGAGTACAATCTGATGTGGACATGTATTGTATTGTGATCTTAGCGTCAATGACATAAATATATAAATTTTGGATGCATTAGTGTTTTCAAAATACCTTTCAATACATCGAGTGTATGTTTCAAAACATTAATAGTTAAATTCCAGCAATAATGAGGTGATTTTATACGTTGAGTTTGTGGAATGTAATGATGTATTCACATTTTTTAGACTCAAATGCTATAAAGAAATTACTTATTCAGTTTGTTTTGTGGTTTAACAGAGGTGCAAATATGAATAATTAAAGGACACACCAGCGTTTAAATGGGCCTATTATAAGGTAAAGCCAATGGAAAATTTTATAGAACAGAAATAATTTTTGTGAAAAACATTTTCTGTACTGTGAATTAAAGGTTCTGTATTATGTGTTTAAATTATAAATTTTAAAACATGTCCATTAAACTTGTAATAACTCAAGTGGTGACATGGTCAACATAGAAGGTTAATCTAAGTCACAAGTGTTTAACTAGTTCCCATAGGACAGGAAACATATAAACTATAAACAAACGCCATACATAACATTCGTTTTAGTTTAAATAATCAGTTTCTCAATAACGTTGTGATTTGGCAGTGTAAGGGCTGTGGGAAAACAAAGGTCAGCTCAACTTAAGATACTTAGGTTTCTTTTGTAACTTAAGACACTTGGTTTTATTTTGTCTGAGTTGCTTAGAATATAAATGCAAAATTATACTGATACGGTATATACAATTAAGAGTATATTTCTTTATTTAATAGCAATAAAGGTCGATGCATTAAATGTAGCATTAATTAAACTAGAAGTACTGTCTCAAGTGAAATATGGAATGATAATTAATATGCAGAAGAACATGACTAAAAGGAAAGCGTTCTGTTGCTTTTATAGGCCTTTAATAGTGGAATGGTATAAAATTACACAGGATTGTGTGCACTTAAAGACGCTGTTGTGTTAATGTCACATTCAAATGCTGCCAAATGACACTTAAACAGATGTTGTGAATGGTTCACCCAAATGTGTCTGCTGTCTCTTTCATAATTGGCCTCATATAAGCAATTAGCAAAATACAGATGGACTTAATTTTGTTTTAGATTTATGTATGAAATGCTACAATCGGTTTATTGTCCAGGATAACTTAAGACTGCTCTGATAAATAAATGCAATTTTAAATGTGCAATAATAATTGAAAAAAATATGATGATATGAATAATCATAATTTAATCATGTCCTTATTCTTAATTGCAGCATGTCAAGTTACTCAGGTTAATTTAACCTACACCGAACATTTGACAGCACACACACACACACACACACACACACACACACGCACACACACTTAACTGAATTGAATGTTAGATTGTAACCGATGCTTACTTTGTTTAATGTAAAAATTCAAATTTAAATAGTAAAGTTACATGTTTGCTGAAGTTACTATGTACTCATTATCCAAAAACTGAGATCTTATTTGCTCATTATGTGGATCGCCTTCATTTTGCACCTAATGAATTCCATGCATATTACCGTTACAAGAACTACAAACGGTGCCTATACAGAATATAAATGTGGGCATTTTTGCTTGGTGTGTCTGTGAAGTTATAAAAACACCCTAAAGTCAACAAATTACAACAGAGAAGTATTAGACTATACGAAGCGCTCAACCAAATTACAAGTGTCTCGTTACAAAAAAATATCTTGCTGAAGACTGCTGTAGTAGCGTTTGTCTTAATTAAATAAATAAAGTAAAACCAGATGGCCACAGCGCACTATAACGTCCAGATCTACGTCTCCCGTTTTCTTAATCAATGTGACGTGAACTGTATCCCGCGATATTTAGAATTTACATAGAACTAAAACAATCGTTACCCATTTCCAAGGTATACGTTTCCCTTCACTGGGACTGGATGAACCATACAAGTGAATTTTCAGAATTCGAAAATCAAATGATAAAATTACATATGATTGAGAGTTGCAGGTACGAGATAAAAAACATTTTTACAGGTTTTTTTGAAAACACATGAAAAGTGGATTTGTTGCACAGTTTTAAAGGGCACCCTTACCGGTAAACTGTCTACTGATAAACGCTGGAAACGGTAGAAAATATTTAACTAAATTCTCAGATGCGCACTTACTGTCCTGAAGAGCTGCTTCGCTTCCGCTGCTAACCCCGGACTGTTCCTGAATCCCCTGCCTTACTTTCCTCATTTCTCCAACTGGCTCTTTCATGCCGTTCATCACCGACACCTCCTCCAGATCTAGGAGATGGGTTACGCTGAAGTTTTTCCTATTTTGGCTGCCTTCAGTACAGTCCATCCTGCTTACGGGACCTGGGGGTAGATGACTTTCCACTAAGTAACCGGCTTCCATCAGTGCTGGAAGACACGAATTTTAATACAGCGTTTCCCAATTAAGTTTCCCTTTCTTTATAATCAGCTGAGAAAATATACATGGGACATGTGCCAGGACTGGTAAAATAGAATTCCTTCCCCCCTTCCAAGCGATCTCGCCTGGTTTCTTGTTAAAAAAGAAAAACAATTTCCACACCCCCATAAGTTAAGCAGTTCTCCCCTCCCCTACTCTGTCAAAAGTTAACTTTTTCTTTTACCCATACTCTGTTTCTCCGGAGCCACTGTCCACTAATGAAAACGTGGGCGTCCTTTTAAGAAACGGCATGTGTCTTAGCCATAATACGCATCTGATTTAAATGTGTCGGATTTAATCCACTGCGATTTAATCTCGCCAAAATTACGTAATTGACACGTAAAGGTAAACATTTTTTATCAATGTCATAAAGTCAGCGTTATGTCACATGCAGGAGGCAATCGGAGATGGTTGTTATCCGAGTTCAAACTTAATTTACAGTTATTAAATCCCAGTCATCCACAGCCCTTTGTCGAATCAGAGTATCAGAGGCCGACTTTAATTTCTCCTTTAAGTAAGTAAATTCTGAAATATGCAATGAGAAAATTCGAGGCTGTTATTACTGTTGTATATATCACAATTTAAACAGTGCCCCTTTACCACAAATTCTATGGCGAATAATACAATAATAACGTATATCAAAGTAAAAAGTATCCGAAATTTTTAAGTGACACTAAAGCTGTTCCCCACAAGGTGATGTACGTGTCTTTAAAATTTGAATTTTGTGGAGTGTGTCAGTTTGTGTACTATAAAGAATGAAAACCGTTTTGACATTACATACTATACTGCATTACATACTATACTGCATTACATACTATATAGGACATTTTTACGTTACTGTTTATTTATACCAGACTGCATCAGTTTCGACCCTTTTTCCTCTTAAGTTTGAAAAGTAATACAAATTAATGACGGTTGTGCCAGTTCTTTGTACACAAGGTAACTACAGTTTTCTTCAAGATACGTGACTTACACGTTAAATTTGCCTACTGTTCATGCAAAATATGCATAAAAACAAAAATATTTTCCTTTCCACAACACCTCTTCACTTACCAGTACGTCCCATGTTATTTTAATGATTGTTTTCAGTGATTTCTTTTTTCGTTTTGCTTGTTATGATTGGTATATTTGCAGTAAAGGTAAATTACATAAATACATTACAGAGTAATGGTGTGAGCGCAGTCTAGACCTGGAGAGTAGGTAAAAAAAATCATCCATTCAACCTTTTTCCATACCGCTTATGACTGTACCACGCGATGGGTTGGCACGTCGTCCAGGGCGTCCCTCGCCTTGTGCCCTATGCTCCCTGGAATAGGCTTTAGGTAAAGTTTTTAAAAAGCAAAATGCCTCGTTAAAAGGACTTACTGTAAGTAGTGCTAACCCTTAAAGCTACTCTATCTTATATGATGTTATGAGGATGATAATTTTTCAAAAATGATTGTGAACTTTGTGAATCATTGTAAATCATTTTTTAAAACCGAATTTAATACTAGACATCATTGTGTTTTTTGATTTTAAGAGAAATCGCCACACGAGTTATTTTTCCTCCCTCGAAAAGCGGGAAATTGTTTTATTTCATCTATTGCTGTATAATCAATTATCGATGCTCCTTCAAGTAAATATTTAAATAAGGTGTATTCCTCTGTAAGCAATTAGATCACACTTAGAGCTTTAACTTTTTCAACCTTTATTCATTTTCCAGTTTTATAGTTATTCTCAATGTTGACTACTAGATGTGGATGGAATCCAAAGAGTGTAGGTAAACGTAGACCTGCTAAAGTGTATTTGAAAAATGTAGCTGCCAGAGTGGAAGTGTAAAGCAAGGGTAACCAACGTCTAATACCTCTTGACCCAAGGACAGTATAAATCCCGGCCTTCCGCAGTTTTCTCGCGACCTACTTTAAAAAAATTTTATGTGTATCCTCTTTATAGAGTGATTTTTCCTCTTTAATTTTAAATTTCATAATATTTCCTTAAACACAAAAATTTTTTCCTTAAACACAAAAAATTTATTTTGCGACCCAAAATGCAAATTTAAAAGCATAACTGTTTTTTATGGTTCAAGAAGAAAACATTAAAGTTTTCATCCGCATTAGTTACTGAATATCCATAGCAAAACACTGTGTGGTCACGAGTGGTCTTTTAACTTCGTTCGGTTACAGAACGTAAATATTTTCCTATCACATTTAAATTTCGTCTTTCATAATAATAAACGATCAAAAACACGAGCTGCTGGTTTTAAGTGGTGAATAATCACAACTAACAGTGCATTTATTTTTCAGTTATGGCATTTTTCATTAATGAATTTGTATAATCTATATATCTGAAAATACCCCTCCAAACAAAAGTACAAAGGCAAATTATATTTGTTCTTTATACTTATGAAAATATTGTTCATATATATGAAATGCTATTCTATAAACAAGAAATATTTCCCAATACATTCAAATACACACAAATGGAACAAATATTATGGGCCCTCACAAAATCATGCTTTGTAGACCAAAGTAAATATATTATAAGATTTCTGATCTACATATTTCTGGTATACATGGAATGTAGGCCTACATTTTTTGTGTGGCGTGTGATTTAAATATTCCTTTGGGCGAGTTTTCAAATATTTACATCGGCTACTTTTGTATGTTTTAAAATCAAACAACAACAACAACAATCATCGTTGTTGTCGTCGTCATCATCATCATTTTAAAAATATACTTACATACAATTATGTATATGTGGTCTTATTCTAAGTGAATACAGTTCAGTACCCATATGAACAAATTCTACATTGTATGTGATTTATTGATTTCATCTAAACATTTCGATGAGCACAAAACTGCCTAACTTTTCCAGATTTTGGGGAATTCCTTTTATTTTGCTTATATATATTCCATTTCAACAAAGTAACTGACTAACTGAACAGAGTATGTGGGTCCCTCATCTTTTATCATGAAACAACAGAATGGGAAGGATTACCAGAATATTAAAAGTAAGTTAAGTAGGCAAGACAGTGTACTTTTGGATGTGTTGAACTTAGCCTTTCTTTGCCAAAGATCACTCAAGTGAGAAAGAATGACCTGTTGTGCTAACAGTACAATATGCATTTACACACATTTAATTCCAGACTGTTATCCACTTTTTGACAGTTATACGTATTTTACAACCATGGTTCACAGTTCCTACTTTCACCCTATAGACGTGGTCACCATAGAAACAGCCTACACACTCTCGTCTTTTATAATACTTTCCAGAGCAAGCTTCCTAGCGGTTTCACCTTCGTGAGAGACTACAGTGTAATGGGTGGAGCTGAAAGGACGCTCTACCTACGCAGAATATCAGTTTAGACTGCGGCAGTATGTGTTCTCGTTTGTTTTGGCTTCGACCTTAACTGTTGTTGAACATAAAGATCGCAAACTCAGTCTCTATTAGTACAAAAATAGAGAGAAAATCCCCGTTTAAAGTTATTTCCGGAACAGAGAGAAGAAAAATCAAAGCTACAACATATTGAATCCAGATGTGCGCCCCCCACCCTCCACCCGGCCCTCCCGAGAGCTGCTCTCCAGCAATTTAATTAAATTCCGTAAGACAGCCAGGAGGAATTTCGTGATCAGCTTTCCCGGTCTGCGCTTTGCTTCACATGCGCTCTCCCTTTTTGTCTGCAGTAACGGATATTGTCTTACAGTCTTCCTGCCTTGCCTTACTCCGTACTATAAGTATCATATAATTATTCAAGCTGTAAAGTGGACTCCTTTAGACGCCTCTTAAACACTGGGCTGCCAAACACCAAACCAGATGACATTAACAGTAATTAAGATATTACATATATTACGCCAACCACTGCAAACATCAACCAGTTGTGCATATAATACTGTACATTTGTATACTAAGTTACAATTTTTTTTTTTTTGACTGATGTTATGAGTGACTTTGTGAAGCCACCAGATGAACATGTAAAAAAAAAAATAAAATAAAATAAAAACGGTAACAGCATTGCAGCCTCTTTCATATTATGATAAGGGAATTATTGCAGCAATAGGGATCACAAACTCGTCTTTCCCAAATTAGTGAATTTCTTTATTTTTTGAATTTGAATTTTATTTTGCATAGTAGATAGTGATCATGTCTCAGCTGATTATAAATTAATGGAAACATAATTGGGAAACGCTATATTAACAGACTCCTGAAGGTAATAAAACTGACACTGATCTCTTCACCTAACTTTTTCCTGGGCTGTCTTCATAAGGGTAGGTGTGTTTTCCAAAATTAAACTGAAAGACAAATCTTGAGTACAAATCCTAGGCTAATGGGAAGACCTTATTTAGTTTGTGTAAAATAGATATTGAGACATGAAAAAGGTTGTTAATTAATGAAACAGCAATCATACTATTTTTTTTCCCCTCAGAATGTTTGTAGTTTAAAACTTGGATATGAAAAAAGTAGAATTTGGAAATGACTACCATGACTGTTACTGTTACTACAATTTTAGGTAGCTTAAATGGTACCTTAATTGCAGACTAACATGTACTTAAGAGCTTTCTACCTTGAGAAATGAATCTGTAAATCTTTTCAGAAGTACTGGTTAACGAGCTGTTGGCCCATCTCAGTTAAACAACGAGAACCAATGTGTTTGTTATGGCCGAAAGGTTTCTGATTGCCTGGTTGAAATTTCATGTAATAAACACACACACACACACACACACACACACACACACACACACACACACACACACTATATATATAT
>JABJVR010034155.1:167-22545 GCA_025773905.1 Chitala chitala
GCCTTAGCTTGTCTCTACAGAGCTATCTGTAGCCTTAGCGTGGCTCCACAGAACTGTCTGTAGCCTTAGCTTGTCTCTACAGAGCTATCTGTAGCCTTAGCGTGGCTCCACAGAACTGTCTGTAGCCTTAGCTTGTCTCCACAGAGCTATCTGTAGCCTTAGCGTGGTTCCACAGAACTGTCTGTAGCCTTAGCTTGTCTCTACAGAGCTATCTGTAGCCTTAGCTTGGCTCCACAGAACTGTCTGTAGCCTTAGCTTGGCTCCACTGCCAACTGAGGTCTTGCTTTCCTTTAAAGTCTCTACTGCAAAACTCAATACGGAAACTTCAACTGGCCAAGAAAAGAACTGCAGTATTTATTGAAAAAAACAGGATTGGTTTTAAATTTTGATTTCAGGCATATGTTGTACATATATAACTGTTTTTTGCTCCAGGCAATATCATAGAAAATAACCATTGACACTGTTCCCCATGTGACCATGTGCACTGTGTGGGTGACACAGTAATGCTAATGAACACACAGGGGGCAAGCAAAGTGCTGCAAGATCTACTGCTGATACAGCTGTTACTGCTGCTGCTACAGCTGCTATGACTACTGCTTCTGATGACTACATTACCCATCACCCCCCTCTGCAAAGAGTAACTCAGAAATATTGTGTTGTCAGCTGGGATGTTCTGTCACTCAGTACAGAGCCTATAAGGTCTGTGTTCCAGCATTCAATTCTTTGCTGTATTAAAAACAAAGCAATTTCACAGTAATACCGTAAAGTTATAGTAATTGTTTGCAGGTAAAATCCAGTTGTTGCATGAAATACAACCTAATCAGCTACTTTCTCACACTTGAAAGAGGCAGATGATCTTACTTTATGTTTAAATATGGTTTGCCTTTGATATTTTGATTTGATTAATAACTGAAGTGCAGAGCTCACAGCCTCCAGGTAATAAAGATAAATAAACAAGCTTCCTACTATGCTATAAACAAAGTGTTTCCAGAAGCCAATTTCAACATACTGACAGCCATGTAGCCCACGTATTGAGAAGCACAGGGACACATCAAACGTATACTGATTCACGTATACACTAGGCACATGAACCATAACCACTATGCTGTGTGACATATAGTCTGTGATGAAAGTATGCTCATTGAGAGAGCATGATTTCTTGAAGTAGACTGTCTCTGGTTACTGTGCTTGGCTCTGTTTGATGGACACCTGTTGCTGATTCATTGGCTTACATGCCCACCCAGATGGTTCCTTCCATGCCAAATATGAGGCGGGTTTGAGTGTCGCGTTTGGCTGGCATGTTAGTGTAGCTTTACGCTGCTCTCAGCAGCTGTGTGATACCCATACCTGTTAACCATAGGAAGAAAGCTGCAGCCAACTCAGGTTAAACAAAGCTGAATCGTCGTTCATCTCTTTTCCCTTTGTGGATCCATTTGAAGTACAATTTCTGGCCTACAGGCTGACTTTTTTTTTTAATTCACTTTGCTGTCTCTGATCCCTGATCATGAATAACAGTGTGACTTCAGGGGAGTTAAAAAGTCACTAGAAAGACATGATTAGCACACCTCCCACAACTACAGAGGGCTGCAGCTTTTTATCTAAACAAAAAATGAAGACACCACACCCAAAGACACACACACACACACACACACACACACACACACAGAAAACATGTGCACGCCCATACACAGAACCGATCGTGATCATGTTAAGACAGTGGCAGACACATGAAGCAAAATTATGTCTGTAACATGAGCGTTAATGTATGCTTCTGTTGAGAAACCGAGAGATTCAGACTGAAAATTCATTACTCCGTCCCCAAGGTCAGGCCTGAATAATGTGCTAAGCTGCAGAGAGACCAGCTTGGCCAGTAACAACAGTGCCATTCAAACGTGTGACAGCTCAGGGCCACAGTCCGTCACGCCCATCTCCCAGCTGCTGGAGGAAAGCTGGATTGTGCACCTGGGAGGGGGAGCCTCGATGGCTGGCGAGAACATAAAATATTTATTCGGTGGGGACTCATTACCTGTATATCAAACAAGATCACCCTTTTGTCTTCATTGAGGTGTAATGGCTGTGACAGAAGCCTTGCACTCTCAATGTCCTGTATCAACTCTAAGGTGAAAGTGCACTCACACACACACACACACACACACACACACACACACACACACCCACACACACAGGATGTAAAACAAGCTCTTAGACCTGGACATCCATGTGTACAAAAGTTGCAGCAAATCCATGCCTTTGTGGTCATTTTACCTTCATCCAGCATTTTAATTCTTTATATTTTGATCTAACTGCAGTGCATGGCTTTAGATTTGAAGACTATACTTCTCTGTGGTGCACATTAAGAATATGAAACAATCATAAACTGGACTTAACTTCTAAAAAATGTACATGTACAAAATAAATTACAACATGCAACTGTAACGCATTTGTGTTTTCATCATATCTTTTAGACTTTTTAGATTTTAACAGTAAAGTGTCTTTTTTCACTTCACTGCTCTGTGATTCTGACAGTTTTGGTGGTTGCTAGGAGTGTTGCTAGGGAGGGTTCTGTTCTGAGTTGTATAACAACATACCAAAGAAACAGTACAGGCAGCCACTTAATGTAAATTTGGTAGTCTGGCCAAAACGCAGCCAGGACTGCTTTCCTAAAAAACCATTATGCAAAAAATGTACATAACACAAGAGTTGTGGTGTTGCACAGTGGCAAAACATAATGCAATGTTGCCTCATACAGGTAGGGTTGTGGATTTAAGTATTTCTTCACACTATTCAGGATATTTATGTGTAGTCATGCATTTATTGGCTTATGCTGGCTGCTGTGATTTCCTGCTACAGGCCAAGCAGAAGTAGTTTTAGTGGTATATTGATACCTCTAAACTGCTCATAGTGTCATAGTATCCAGTGAAGAGTGAAAATCCATCAAGGAGGTCCTCTACAGAGTGTGGGATAAGCTCCATGCCTTCTGAGACCTCACCAGGATAAGCAGTTTTAAAGTAAATGAATGAATGAATAAATGAATGAATGAAAGTTGAGCACTCAAGTGTCTGAATATGTCTGGGAAAATGATCTAGCCCTAAGCCCTATAATTAGTAGAGGGAATGTTTTGGCTGCCAAACGTTTGACCCTCAGCCTTGACATACCTACAGGAGGAAATGTACTTAAGAGTCTGACCCAGTTGGACTTTCAGATCTTTAAAACACAGTTCATCTGGATTACAGGATTTTGATGGAGATCTTGGTTTTGAGGTTTCTATTATTAATAAGGTCTCAACAAAACAACAGTGCTTCTTTTAGGCAAACAAAGGTCTTTAGCTGTGGATGTCATAGAACATACAGTATTCATATTGTAGAAACTCAGCAACAAATTGTCAGCATTTATAGTTGCTCTTTCTGTCACTGCAAAGAACATTAGATGTGGTCCATTGATATGTCTCTGGAAGTCAAGGGGGTGGAAGGGCAGCAAATAGGAGAGTGAACAAGAAATGGAGATGTTTCTTGTTAATGTCAAAGAAAATGCTCAGTCATCCAGATGGAGCTTTCTGGAAGTTGAATCATGTCAACTGGACTTCTTTGTTTTTGATAGGAATGTTTCACTACTGATCCAAGTAGCTTTTTCAGCCTTAGTCGAAATTGGTCAGGGACCCCATATTTATTCTCAAGGGTGGTTTACTCATTCGGATAGGTGCGTTGGCTGAACAATGGTAGAGTCATTGAGATGTAAATGTCCTGACTCCTGCTCGCTTTGTCCAACGCAAGAGAGTCGTTAAGAGTGTCTAACCCTGCGGAGGTATGAAGTGGTCTTAATCTTCCTGGGGACTGACGGAAGAGCAGCATTTCATTTCTACACACAAATTATGAATCTATCAAATTTCCAAATTTCAAATGCTATTCATTTAAATTAAATAGATTGTCCCTTTTGAGAGAAAAAAACTTAGTTTTGTCCTACATGGTGATAGTTTGCCTAGTCAAAGTCTGGTCAAGATCTTTTTGGCACTAATTAAATAAGTAGTCACTAATATGGGTGTTTGTATTATGTTACCTTTTATGCTCATGTAATGCCCATAATAATTAAACTGCAATGTCACCAATAACACTGAACACAGATATCCAAACTTTGAAAAGGCATTATTCACACAATATTAACCAGATTACAAGTATTTATGAACTGAAGAACATGTGGTGCATTTATTGGCAGGTCTGTGGTTACTTTGTATACAGACTATCAACTCATACAAGGTGGGCCATGAGATTCAATGTTCAAAAATTACATGGAAGTACAAACCAGACCTGTGTGAGAGATGCCAGCAATGGACAGTCTTTTCTATACTTCAAATGCCATGTAATGCTAGACTGACAGTTAGCCCTCTTGTATGTTGTATAGCTACTTTCTTTCATCCATCCACCTATCCAGCCATCCAGATGCTTATCTTTTGCAGGGTTGTGGGTAGCCTGAAGTCTATTCCAGGCAGTCTACAGCACAAACAGGTGCCAACCTATTACAGGGGACAAGGTACAATACGTGCCAACCCATTGAAGTACAGCTACCTCATTAGAACTAAAATTTTATATCCATTTGAAAATATAATCTATTAGATCATGAGGTCTGCTTTACCAAAAAACTTATTCCTTCCATTACAACAAAACATCTAAAACATTGATAGCAAACAAAAATACTTTGCTAGTTAAATGATCTGCCAATTCAATGAAAATGGATTAAATAAACTAACAAAAAACCTAACTAAATTTTTAATGACAAACATAATGCTGTTTTCACTGATTCTCTTAGTCTTAGTGTAGTACCACTTACAGGTCTGTCTCAAAGTCACATACTTCAATCATGGCATTTCAGTAAAAGCTCGACTTCCAAAAGCTGTGTCAAATCATTCTTCACATCTGAATCAGAAAAACTGCATAAGCCTTTGGGAGAGACTCAATATTTCTGGGGTGTTGCAGTAACAACATGTGGCATTTTACAAAGTAATGACAGAATAAACTAGAAAGACAGCGGGACAAAGGCATGAAGTGAAACACATTGCTGGTACTGATCTTTTCTTAGAATTAATACACATCACCATGTCATGCATGATAATGTCCATTTTTTAATTTCCATTCAGAGAAGTAAATAATGTATTACACAGGCACATCAGTGGCACAACCCGAGATGTGGGAAAGTTCACATTTAAGTGAGGGCTGACTGCAACATTCCTGGAACATGTCAAACAGACCTGCTGGCTATCCTTGTGGCCTTTTAGGAACTCACAGCATTCCTGTTCTTCAAAAATACACAACAGGGTTAAAGTTAATCCTGTAATGCAACTGATCATTTCAGTCATGGTTTTCAAGGATGTTTGTAAAGCTTCCCCAGCAATAATATGTGCTCTGGATCTGGCTCTCTTGGCATGACAGGCATGTAGTGTGGTCTACAAGCCAAACGCAGAAAATGGATGAGGTTTAATGCACGCAGTTACTCCAGTAGTGTTGGCAGCTAAAAAAATTATTAAAATGAAATAAAATTGCTTAGTTACCCCCATCTGCTAATGCTAGTGTAGCACACTGATAAACAAGGGAAAAGGCAAAACAACATGGTTCTCATGGTAACCAGAAACAGTGGCTGACTGGTACAACCATAGACTGCTCAGCAGTTCAGTAAATGAACAAGAAATGCTGTGATAGATTTAGATTAGCAACCTTCAAGCCAATAATGATGAATAGTATGTTTGTTCCCATACTGGCTCGAGACACAGCTTCCATATAAGCTCACATCTGCAGTTACGGAACATGCCCCTATAGCCATTACAATAACAACATCTGCATCCCTGCAGCCTTTCTCACTTACTTTAAATATGGAAAATTGTATTTTGTAGTTTTTTAAAAGAAAAGAAATACACAATAAATGGGTATATAGAAGGAATATTGAGAATTTACAAGATAATATTACCCCCTCATTCCCTTTCGGCCCTTACCAACTCAGCAAAAATGGGCAATGTCAAGTTAATTACAGCAAGTCTGATTATTTAAAAAGCTATCTCAGAAAAGAGCCGTAAGATAAGAGGCTCACTGTCAGAAAATGCGGTAACAACCTTTGTCTTGAAACCCTGAGACAGTTCATGCGGAAATGAGCAAACTGAGAATGAGAGCAAAATTAAGACCCTGCAGGAGTATGACACAGCATATGGTGAACAAAGCAGGAAGTGGTCACACCCAAGAAGGAACTCTAGTTTTGTAACCTATAGCAGAACATGTTAGCATGTGAACTGCACATAGAGTATGTTGCTGAACAGAGAAAACTATTATTGTGGAAAGTTTGTTGAGAACCATTTTACCTGTAATAAAGCTGATGGAGTTTAAGAATGTGCAACATTATTTCAATCTGTCTCACCACGCATCCCCACACTGACAGAGTTACAAAATAATCTAACAAAAGAAATATTTTTTTGAGTATGTAAATAAAGCGTAAATCCAGGATGACATTGTTCTGTATTTTTCTTTTCATTTATTAAAAAAAGGTAAATATGTTTTACATTGGAACTCAGGTAAAATGCCAAACGTTACTTGCTTTGAAGTTTTGATAACGATGATGCCTACAGTAATAATGGCAATGTTGGCTCGCATATAAGACAACAATGCACTGGATAAAAATTTTTTTTACCAATACTAACAAGCAGAGTATAAAAAATATGTAAAACCCAGACATAGTTAAAGTTTCGGCATGTCTGTTGTAATTGCAGCCAACAGTTATCATCTGTATCAACAGTTACATGAACTTCTTGTCACTGAGATACTGAAATAAGATCAAATCGCTTTCAAAAAAAAAACCAAAAAAAAAAAAAGGTGTCATAGTAGGAGTGTAGTCAAAACTTTTACAACTGTTTGGTCAAGTTAAACCCAGTAACTTTATCAGGGATGTTATTCTGTTATTTTATTAACAACAAAAATAATGGAATTAAATTATGTGGCCAAGAGTCAGGCTTGGGTGTAGTGCTATGCTCTAGTGGCCACTTCTCTCACACATTTTTCTGGTAAGACCAAGCTTGTTGTCAAGCAGCTCATTTAAGCCTTGTGTGAGAGGGTAATGATGCGTTGCACAACAGTTAAGGGGAACAGAACACAAGCTGACAGTATTTGGACAAAAACAAAGAACCCATTGCATCGATAATGAGGGTGGTGTGGCGGCTCAGTGGGAAATAATCTAATAATATAACCTCACCTGTCTGTTTGAATCTAGTTTTTCACAGTGCATGGACTTTACATGCATGTCAGGTGAACTGTAAAGTCTAAACTTGTGTTTATATATATAAATTATATATATAAAATCAGGGATGTTATATATGTTATAACATCCCTGATAATACATATACATATATATGTATGTATACTTGACGTGAACTGTTTTGTTAAAATATCGTGTTGTTTTAGTGCCACACGTGTGATTAGTACATCATGTAAACCGTGCTGCAAATTTAAACATGGGCCTTTAGGGTAAGAATGTTGCCAGTGACATGAGAAATGGGTGAGAACGTCCAAAACGTGGTTAACAACGAGCAATTAATCTGCGCAAACCTTCACGTTTACAGTGAGACTATCAGGCACAGATGTGCCTCTACACGTGCACGAACTCACACAGATTATCAGTGCAGGTAGCAATCACTGAGGGTACTGCCATTTCATCTTACAATTCATATGTCTAATTATTTGAGACTGTGCGAGGAAGGTTAATGTATATTCGTATAGATAAGCACTTATACATGCGTGTCTTCCACTATGAGAAGCACTATTATTACGAAACGACTTGCATCGCTCCAGAGCAGACTCGTGTTTACAAACACGGGAGCCCTGCAGTGGGTGGAGCGGCAGACTGTGCGCTCCCAGCCCCGGTGACGCCTGTAGAGGGGAGTGTCAGGGGCCTACGCGGAACTGCCGGGGAGACTGGCCACTCAAGACCTGGAGAGCTAGCGCCAGGGACGGCGGACACTCGTATCATCATATTTATAACTTAGAACATCTCACAGGAGCTGCCTTCCAAGTGTGCTACCACGGGAGGAAACAGAGTAAGTATACGCACTATGATGACTTCGCAATAACTGTGTAATTTGCCGAATCCTCAGCGAGTTTAAGTACCCGTGAAGATGTGCAGTGGAGTGACGGTATTCTTAGAGTCGAGTTGCGTACGATCGGCGTCTGTTCGAACGGCCGTTACGCAGTTTTCAGAACGAGCAGTCGGGAACGACGTACAGTGATAACAGGAGCCGTCCGTGTTTTCACTAGCTGTGTAGGTAGTTAACAGTACGTGCTGTGTAGAAATGTCTGTAGGTTGGTCCACGAATAGAAGTTTACCTACGAATGGTACGCGCAGTGTGCATTAAATAGTGTTAAATGATGTCAGTTATTTAAAAACGTTAGCAGGAAGCATGGATAGATTTTGCATTCTTAGCTGTAGCTGTTGTAGAAAGTTTTTACTGTGTCACGCCCCTAGTTTTGTAATCAATGCTAATTAGACAACTTGTCATTGATTATGCTTGTATGTAGCTATACTGTATATCTTGAATGTGTATATTATGTGTGTTTATACAGTATATGTGTATGCTTGTATATACGTCTTATGACTTTTTTTTTTTTCCTGTTGTCTTGCTCTTCACTCTGGTTTCTCTTTGCTTTATTACACTCTTTCTTTACGTGTTTCTTCATTCACACCAGTTAACCAATTACAAAATTTCTTGTTTTTGTTGTGGCAATATATATATTTTGGTAAAACAGAGTGTTTTTGGTTATGACCAGATTTGCATTTATTCATTTAGCAAACGTCTTTGTCCAAAGCGACATACAAATGAGTAAGAGAACACATGTATATTAAAAACTAGGTCAGACAATATCTCACTATCAAGTGCACAAGATTTAGTTAAGCAAGATAGAGATTGATGTTTCTGGAGTTTAATTTAGGTAAATCATAACTTGCTGTTTAGATATGATAAAAATGTGTTAATACAATGATGTACAAAATGCATCAATTCATCCATTTAAATATTGTTAACTATTGAAATATTAATATTTATTATATTCTCAAATATTATAAATGTACTATACAGAATAATTAAATCTAGAGGCACTGCATTTATGCTGGTTTTATCGATCATTGTCTTTGTATTGCTGTCTCTCTACAGCAGACCTGTTCTCATACAGGTATGATGTAGTACCTATTGATTGTTTATGTATTTATTGACTAATCGCACGTCGACTTTTTCTTCTTGCCTACAAGTGTAAAAACTAACCAAAAAAAGGCAATCACGACTTTCCTCACCTACATGGGACTGAAGTCCTGGTGGTGTATTGGAAAGGTCATTTTTGTGGTTTAGAGTAGGAGATACTGTTCCAGTAAGCGCAGATTTTGAGTCTTTTCCACTGGCACATCCGTACTTTACCGTGCTGACAGTGATTTTCTTTTTCTACTGAACAGGCAGATATAAGAAAAATGCATTAACCGGTGACATCAAATTACACAATGAAAACTGACGGCAACACGACTGTACAAAATAGTTTTACAACATGCAGGAGTTTGAAGGATCACTTATACGGTCGTTTCTTTACATTTGCAAGGGTTACAAGCAGAAGATCAAGGCAGTTGTGAAAATCTGCAAATCTTTCCTTTCCCCACCCATTACAGTCTGCTAGCCTGACCGATAACATAAAAGTCTAATTATTACCAGTTTCTAAATAAACACTTTTGTACCACACTCACAGACTTTCCACTACAACACAAAAATGAAGTGAGCGTTTTGTGTGAGTGTCGTCACACTTTTCTTCCTTTTACGGACACTTTCAGGAGTAGTACTACTTTTTGGAAGCATTACTAAAAATGCAAAATTAATGTTTAAACATTTCAGCAAGAAATGCGAGATTCTACGCTCACAAAGACAGCTAACATACAAGTGAGGCTGGTTACCGAGACAAAGATGGTTTTAATATTCAAGACATAGCATACACTTGCACTATACAATAACCCTAATGTTCAAATTGTATATGATTGAATGTGATGGAAATAATTTTCAGTATTGTTATATTTTTTGTTGCCTAAAAGTTTCTGCGATGTTTCAGGAAGCCGAAAATAATATTCCCATTTAATTGTTCACTGGCAACTCATGTAACTGACCGTGAATGTCAAATATGGAGGGACTACTGTATACTGATGTATTTAGGCACGTTTTGCCATATGGAACACCCCATGCCTCCTAATTTAGCTGGAATGTCCCAAATCACTTTTACATTTCGGATTTACAATTCCACACCAAATTATATTGTAATAGACCGAGGGAGCAGGCGGGTTTCGAACCAAGGTCACCTGCGCACAAGCCAGATGATTAGCCCACTGACACTCACCTTTTAAACTTGGGGAGCAGTTGTAGTGTTATGGGTTGTTAATTGATAGGCATATATAAATTTAATGAGTTTCAATTAAGTAAAAATGTAACACTGGCAGCTAACCAGACTGAATAGTTTTATCAGATTAGAATTGCCGAAAGTAGGATATGTCTGAACGGATATTACCATTGTCATTATCATCACCGAATGCTCTCCTTCTCCTCTTACGCTCCTCCTTATGCGAAATATTCCTACACACTCCTAATGGTGCTGTAAAAACACATGAGTTTTGCATGCTTTCGACCCTGAATCGAATTTGAAACAAAATCAAAAACTACACCAAATTTGCTAGAAAATGAAACATGGTATGTGCCGTCCAGACTAAGAAACACCTTAGTCAATCATTGTGATGTAGGCAAACATGCACAATTTAGTGCAAAAGTGTGGCAACTCTTGGTCTTGCTGCTAAGTAGGGCCAATCTGACACAGTACAGTATGGGTAACAGTGTAATGCAGTGTTTTCCTTTGGAGTTTGCGAGTCGCTTATTTTTATTGGCGGCTCCTGTAGTGTGCTGCCCTTGGTTTATTTATTTATTGTTTGCTTATTTATTTACCAGCCAATGTGGCTGTGTTGAAAAAGCAGTGAGAAATACTGGTGTACTTTGAAAGCAAATTAGCATCGTATGGTATGACAACATGACATGGCTGTGCCAGTAGAAAATCGCCATTGGCGTCTGTGATGGTCTTTTTACAGCAGAAGTGGGCAATTGTGGTTCTGGAGGGCTACAGTGGGTTCAGGTTTTTGCTTCAGCCATCTTTTCTCTTAAATATCAATGTTAATATCAATTAAACAGTATTGACTTTTTTGTATAATTACCGCATCAATCCAGAAATTCTCAACAAGCTTTATTCATTTTTAATAAGAATTTTTAAAGTCTGATAGTCTTACTGATGTTTTTTTTTTTTTTTTTTTTTTTTACATTTTTAAGAGTTATGGTATATTTTAACCAATTTAAGTCACTGCTCTTGATTAAGCAGTCTTTGTCATTTACACTTTTCTGCTGTTCATTAATGATTACAGTTTGAACACAATTAATGATAAATTTGAATTAAACACCATACTGGATTATTCAGACAGTTTCTGCATTGAATCTGCAGTTCAAGGGACATTTATATTTTTGTTACAGATCTTAAAGTACAAGAATCTCACTTATAACTTTCTTCTTTGAGGAAAAAATGAGAGTTCCAATCAATTAAGACTGCTGAGGGCAGATATAAAAATTATTAGGAAGAATGAAAAGACGTAATAATATTATTGATGTTTAATTTAGATGGCGGTCAAATTAAATTGAAAGAATTGCCTGAAACAATAACCTGCACCCACAGAGGCCCTCCATGACCGTGGTTGCCCACCTCTGTCTTAGAACGTCAGAATAGCATTATAAAATCAGTTTTTTGTTTCTCCAGTTTATTCTTGATTGGTGTAAGCAGTGTGGTTAGCTTGTTTCATTGTAAGTTCTTAAGTGCTGTTTATCAGTTGAAGGAATTAACATATAGTTGGAACTGTGAATTAAAACTGGTACACAAATGCTGACTTTCTAGATTGGTGCTTTTGTGAAAACAGACTTCCAGGATTCTTTTCCATTATCAATTAGAAATATTAATAATCCATGGTTTGATGCTTGGAAAGTTTTGCCAGAGTTATTTAAAGTGCTAAAATATCCCTGGAGAGTGACTTTGTTGATTTAAGCTTTTACTTCTTTCTTGCAGTTAATTGGTTTTGGGATCTAATTTTTTTTTTTTTAAAGCTCGCAAGGGACAAAGGCTTTGGTTGTTAGAGACACAGTATTGCTCGTGCTGTCCTTCTGAAAGCCAAAGTGTCTCGTTGACTTTCTTTGCACTCACCCTCCTGCAACTTTTAAACCGAGGAAGTATCTCACATAGATGCTGTGATCAGTCTTACAGGTGACAGGTGAGCAGATGTGCGACCTTGCTGATTCAATTTCATAGAACTTCACGTTATTTATATTCCCTTGTTGGCGTCGTTCTCATAGTTGTTTGTCATCTATAGATAATTCATTCACAGTTAGTTGGAGCCTTCTAAAAACTCATTAGTGCAGGTGTTTTTTTGTGTTACACCTGATATTGTATTTCATAGCCATATTATGTCCTGCTTTTTGTGTTTGAGTCTGACATGTACTTATCTTTCTCTCTTTGTGTGCGGCTGTCTTCTTTAGTATGTTCCGCCTGCGACTGCTGTCAGCAGCCGCTGTAGGACTGGTGCAGTTGTCAAGGCGATACCATGCCGTACGTGATCCAGACCGGCGGAGGCTCGTTCTCATGGCTTTAGCAGGGGTGACGGGGACATCACTTAGTGCTGGATTGCTCTGGAAGAGGTGTGCAGTGTGTGTCATTTTGAAGATCAGAAACTTCTTTGTTTTAGGAGGCTCAGTTTTAACCTGTGTGTCTTGTTTTAAATGTTATTGTCACTTTTTAAAACTCTTATAAATTGGGGAATGTCAATGATGTCTTCAAGTAATGAGTGTGAGAAGAACAGGCCCTGGACCAGGTTGAAGAGTTTTGTTCAGACCTTGTTCCTTTGTTAGTTCTGTTCGATAACCAGCTGGCATGGAGCCATGGAAATGGCACTGTGACACTGGCTTCTGAGCATTGGCAGGTACCCCACGCTGGCAGCGAGGGCGGAGTGCCGAGATTAATTGGGCGCTCCTGTGGACGGGCTCATAGCAGCAGCAGTCAGCGGGATGAGTCCCGTCATGGCCCTTGCCCCTGAGCTCATATTCTGTCTGACTCTCATTAAAATGAATAATTCAGCTGTCCTCAGGCCAGGGATATGCAATACATTACTGTTATTATTATTTTCAATTTGCACAGAAATGGCAAATTACAGATTTTGCCTGATACAACACGTACATTTACATCAATTCAATCTTCAGATTTAATCTAAAATGCCCTTCAGGAAGTGAAGAGAGGCAAATAATCCTGGTTAAACAAAGTAAAACGCAGATGAACACTTTCCAGAGTTGATATCCACAGATGCATACTTTTCTGTGTTGGTGTATAGTAATTCTTGGACTGTTTTGGTATGTAGTAGTTTTGGGAAATGCATTAGTCTTGTTTTCGTAGCATATAAAACTTTCATTCTAAATACATGAAATTGTCACCGGACTGCTCTCCTTCTATGACTGTAGGGTGTATGCTGAAGCAGGGTCATCGGTCAAGCATGATGAGTGGGCAGAGTCAACACATGCTGGGCATGCAAAGGAAGCGGAGTCAGAGGTGGAGTCAGAGAATTCCATGGAGTCCAGTAGCAGTGGTGATGAGGACTCCGCCCCTGAAGGGGAGAAGAAGAAGAAACAGCGAGTTGGATTTCGGGATCGCAAGGTAAGCAGCGGCATGAAGACCAGCATTGCATGGCCAGTGAAGTGTGTCCATGGAGTCCAGCATGGCTTGTCCATTGGAGTTTGTCCATGGATTCCAGCATGGCTTGTCCATTGGAGTTTGTCCATGGAAACCAGCGTGCTACTGCAGAAGAATATGTTCGCCAGCTCACTCCATCTGCTAGTGCCCTGTGATCATTGTCTTTCAGAGACAGTACTATAAGCCTGTGAGTGTTTCCATGTCCAGAAGCCTAGTCAAATCGCATGGCTCTCCTAGCTTTATTCATGCAGTCACATGGGGGAATTTACTAATTTACATGATTGCACATAGTCACTGTGGCATACGAATTTCTTTCTGAGACCTAAACTTCTCTTTTATGCAAGCCTAGGTTTTCAATATATAGTAGTATACATGCATCTATTCTTTAGTTTAAAATTAGGGTTGGTAGTGGGGATGCCAAGTACTTGAGAATTAAGGAAGTCAGGAAGGTTAGAAGGCATGACAGATATCAGATATTTTTAAAAGCTATATGTTGTGCTGATTAAAAACTCAGTATTATTTAGTATGAAATGTAATGGAGATTGAGTGGCAGAAATATCTGTGTAACAGAATAATCTAGTAGGAAAAATGGGATGGGAAGGTGCACTCAATAAGGTGAAGGAGAAGAGTGTCTTTGGTTTGTCATGGTGATAGGGTTTCTCACTGTGTGTGTGTTTGTGTGTCTTGTTAAGCAAATGGTTTCTCACAGAGATTGAGAGTAAAAAGGTATGGCGTGAGTTGGAGCGTGATGCATGTAATGACTGTGGTCAGAGGAGGCCAGTGGAGGAGACTGTTATGTGCATGGCTCTGAGACCGGGAGTGTAAGTGACATCCTGTGGTTGATGTGCCCTGGGAGTGAGCTGGATGGAGGTTATGAGCAAGAATCTTCATTGTGTACGGCTGGTGCTGCAGTCGATATGCTGTAAATATGAGAGGACAGGGCGTTCCTGGTGATGACAAAGCAGCACGATCTCCACATCAGTCAGCCCCCCCACCCCCTGACTGCTTATTTATTTTTCAATATTTGCGATTTATAATGGGCAGAGACCTATAACTCAGCAATGGTCAGGCAAAGAGAAAATGGTTTGTGGAGGGCTAGGCAATCATAGGCTGCTGTATGCACACGTGTGTATGCGCACGTTTACATGCGTGCACGTACGTCCATGTGCTCCAGTCATGTCATTATTAACAATGTAACTGTCTTAGCCTGTTGTGAGAAGTCTGTCTGCGTAACCAGACACAGGATTTTTATTGAGTGTGTATGTATATGCATGCATGCATGCTGCTTTGTGTGAGAGCTTGCACATGTAAGGGATTTTGCTGTCTTTGTGACACCAGTGTCTTCGCAAAGTTTACTGCTTATTCAAGAAGAACACATTTTATTGTAGGGTGAGCCCCTTATAACACAAGTACATGCATTACAAATTCATATTTTTAGTATGAAAACACCAATGTCAAATTGTGATGTATTTATTTCGGAATAGCACTGTAAATTGAATAAATGTGGAAAAACTTGTGGCCGTCCTTGGGATAGAGTCCCACCCTGTACCACCCTGCTTAGTGTGTGCTTTTGTTTCCTGGGGTAGACTCTGCCCGTATACCACCCTGCCCAGGGTGTACTCTTGCTGCCTGCAACAGACTCCAGCTCCATACCACCCTGCCCAGGATGAGTGGTTAGAAAAGAAATTAATTAATGAAATTATATTAAACAGAATTAGTCAGAAATTCACAGATAGAAATACAAGTGTATGTGTGAATTCGTCTCTGGCTTTGTAATAAAAAATATCTGAGTCTGTGGTGTCATCAAAGGTATTGCTACTATAAATCAGAAAGTAATGCTGATGTAGGTACGCCATGTACTGAACACACTAAATGGTCCGATGCATATTCACAAAGGGGAGAAATTAGACAAGTTTTAATAAAATAATAGTTGTATTCTCACAGTCTAACACAGCATGGCTATGTAAGTGGATTGTATAGCATGGCTGTCAATTCTCTAGCTGTTATTTGCAATCTAAGTAATATATGGATTCATCTTTTATAACTTCATTTGTTGTTTGGTCTGTCTAAGACAGCCTAATTAAATTACCTATCATTCTGTTTTGTCCTTTAACATAAATGAATTTTCAGGCTTAGCATAAATTTACTAGCATCTATGGAAGCCTATTAACTGGAAAAAAAAACCTGATTATTATAATTATTTTTTTTACCATTATGGTAATAAAAATAATTTATTCAATCAGCTGTAATTGCAGTTTCACTTTATCTGATAAAGAGTGAAACATACCTGATCAATGGCATGTTACTTTCTTGTTAATTTTATTCAGAATCAGCCTGCCTGTGATTTTGTTTAAAGATCGTTAGCGTTAACTAAACAGGACGCATGGGAAGGTTGTAGAGGTTTCGGGAGTGACATGTACCTCTGTCCCTATTACCGCATTGATGATCCAGGGGCTATTTTGAGCCTGAGGTCCACACGGGCCTGTCCTGATCTATGTGAGCTTCTGAACCCCATCCAGGCTTGACAGCTTGCCTGGCACTGACTTAGCCCCCTGTGTATAACAGACTAGGGGGAAGTATGTCCAGTGGTATAATCCCACCCCCTGCTGTCCTGTTGGCTCTGAAGCTGAGAGCTGCTGCACAGGTCACACTTATGGCATTCCTTATCTGCAATGCAGGTGTCAAGAATGACATTTGGGATGTTGGCACTTTGTGTATGTTATGTCTGACAGAAGAAACTCTCAACCCAGCTCCTAATCCTGTTTTTAGCAGTCTCAGTGTGACCAGTTAATTTGATTTGAAGTTTCCTGAGACTTATTGTATGCATGCTCATTAAAGCACACACAGCTTTTCCTGTCCAACTCCTGCACAGAAATCCAAAACACCAAAAGAAAGGTAGACTTGATCAGATCAATCCCTGGCGCTCTGTATTGAAGCCACATTCAGACAAGAGCCTTACTTTGAGGATAGAATGCTTTGTTGTTTATTTTTAATTGGATCAGTGTTGGGAAGTATCTGTTAGTACAGTGCATTTTTGCCAGATGAATATGCGTCCCTTACTTTTGTTTGCTGCACCGATCTCCATTTTGTTTGTTCGTGCTGCTTGCTGGTTGTGCTTGGCTCACGTTGTCAGAGCAACATGTGATGGCTGCTGTGGTGTGTGTCCGTCTATTGTTGACTGTGATGTGTCGGCAGAGGATCTCCCTGCTTTTACAGAAATGCTTTGCACATTTTGTTAGTGGGGCCATACAGATTGATCTCGTACATAGGTTGGTGTCACTGATTGTTAGCAGTTCTGGTAAACAACCAGTGTTTTGTTCGTTTGGCTCAACAACAATGTAAAGGAAAGCCAATGAAGTGTTTCTACTGAATGTATGAAATTTCATGTTTTTTGACACATTTTCTTAAGTAAGGCAATGCTAGGTACTTTCTGTTTTATATATATGATATAACGTATGTATGTTTGTTTCAGTTCAGTTTTTCAATTAAATTGAAGTTTTCAGCTCAGTGATGAAGTTTTAATGGTTTACTAGTTGGTGATGTAAATTTTTATTTTGTTTTTCTTTTTTATATGCTAATTGATGTGCAGTTAATGATAATGCTGTGTATGCACAAAGTACACATTTGAAAGTGCTAACAGCACACTTTATAGTAGATAATGAAGAGTCCCTCTCACCCTAAATGATGATCCCCGGCAGCACTGTTATAATGAGACCACAATTTAAATAGCTGAATATTCTCTCTCTCTCTCTCTCTCTCTCTCTCTCTCCCTCCCTCCTTTCAACCCCACCCGATCTCTTTGATCGTCCCTGTGTACTCCAGGTGATGGAGTATGAGAACCGCATCAGAGCATACTCCACTCCAGACAAGATCTTCCGCTACTTTGCCACACTGAAAGTCATCAATGAGCACGGTGACGCAGAGGTCTACATGACACCTCAGGACTTTGTACGCTCCATCACCCCCAATGAGAAACAGCCAGAGAGTGAGTCTCACCTCTGTCTTGTCATGGCTGTTCATGTCTTTGTCTTTCTGTTACTCTCCATTTCTGGAAGTTTGTGACAGTTGTAAAATGTGTACAGCAGGAATCGTTCATTGCAGAGCAGGTAATAGAACATGCACAGTCAGTGTACATACACTCACACTATTCAATATTGTGAATGGTATTTTGTAAACGTTCCTTACCCCTTTTCCAGCATGCTTTCTCCATGCAATGCTATGGTAACCCCCCCCCCCGACTACAAATAATCATGAGGGAATTCCCAGAGAGATCAGCCCTGCAGATTTCCGCCTTCACTTGCTCTTTGTTTCATCGTCTGTCTGTCTGTCTGTGTGTATGCATGCGAGCATGTAAATTTGAATGTACATAATTTTGACTTGATTAACACTGTGTCATCTACAATTTTCTGAGCTAGCTTAGTTTATTATGATCAGTATGAATATGATGAATATGAGATGATGTGTTTAACATACAGTATCTCAACTGCATTTCATTCACAGTTCGCCGAAATATCTAGAGTCCGTAACCTCACGTTACAGCTTGCGTAAAATTTTAATGGAAACACAGCAGGGTTTGATAAATAAACCTGTTTTACTTGCTGCTGTCTTGAGTTGTAGGTGTGAATTCTGTTGTGTACAGCACATGTACCTGTTTTATAACATCCTGTCCAGTCACCTTTCTTTTAAATTCTTTTTTAGCTCATTATAAACTCCACGCCTTTTACATACTATAGGATGGAGTGTTACAAAGCTTTTTTGGACAGAGCTGGTCAGGAGGCTGAAAGCACTGGTGTTTAACATGAGCTGAGACACAGTTCAGTTGAGGTATACGAGTGAATTCTGGCTCAACACAGGACCTCTAGGTCATTAATCTCCTGCTGCCTTCATCTTTCTCACACTCTTGCTGCTCATCTTCTATTATCGCTCACTCCTTGGTCGGCTTTCAAATACATTGTTCTTGGCTTCTTTAACATCTCAGTAGAAATTTATTTGCTACTAAGAAATCTGTTAATTTTCTGGTTACTGACGTTCTTTGCTGGACATGTGCTCCTTGGGTTATGACGCATTTGTGGGCTTCATGACCGTGGGAGGGTCTGCAGTTGGATACTCATATTGCATTACATGAATATTTCACTCGCTTTCTCATAATTAGATGAGACATGCAGTAGTACCCATGAGAAGCAAAACCAGCAGAGTTTCAGCATATCATGGTTTAGACAGCTTCTGGGCCCAGATATCTGTGAAAAATATGAGTGGAGAGAGAGCTCTTGTGTCAGACTTGTGTTCTAAGCTTCTATATGTGTTGGTTACTGTTTGATGTCTGCTCGCCTACTATAAGGGCTTTACGGTAACAGCACCTTCTGTCTGTGCTGTTGGGTTTGCAGCTTCTGTATGTGTTGGTTGCTGTCTGATATTTGCTTGTGTCTTTAGCAGATGTTACAGTAACACCACCTTCTATCTCTTTGTGCTATAGTTTTCAGAGCGTTGGGCTGTAATCCATGATACAGTTCAGATAGTCTAAGCCTTTCACAAAGTATTCCTTTTTTTACAGTGATAAGACTATCACTCTTTTCAAAGCTGCAGACTCAAGATGTACGGAAGAATATATGTGTTAAATCAAGCTTATGGCTTCAGGATTGTCTATCTGTAAGATTGCGCCTGATTGGCTGTCTTGCTTACAGGGTATCCTAGGAAATTGCACACAGTCGATATTCCATTTGGCTTTCTCGTGAGCAGTCCCTATAAGAGGCTTTAAGATGGGATCCATAATGTCCGCATCAGTTAAATGGGTACTTAATCCGCCCGGGAAGCTCTAACGTTTGTGGTAAACCATATCAGAGAATTTAGATATGCTGTAGTAATGCTGATACATGTTTTAATGTAATAGAAACTGTTGTCCACTTTTTGCTTACTGCATTTTACTAAAGTGTCAAGCAAGAACCACATAAAGACAGCATGACAAAACAATAGAATGTACAAATTTTGATGTTACTTTGCATTTAGGGTTGTGATTGGTCGAGAAAACAAACTATATTCCATTTCAAATGTCAGTTTGGAAACAAGCACTGGTTTTGAAGGTAATGGCTTATTGTCAGCATGTAGCAAGGTTGCCCATATTTTTGTGTCATACACCTCTTACACAATAAGTATGTAACTGTACACTTGAGTTTAGTGTAATATTCATAACTGTATACAACGTTGATGTTCTCTCTTGCATGTAAAGATGTGCCTACTTGCTCTACACCTTGAATTTTTTTTTGTCCCCTTATTTTGGCACATTAGAATTGACACCCATTTATCCACATTGTGCACTACTGTAGACTGTTAGACTGTTAATTGTTCTGTATAGAAAGCATAAAGGTTGGTGATGTTATCACGCTCACAGCCAACCAGCTACCGCTCTTGGTGGTCGTTGTACTGCGTTAGGTAAAAGTAACAACTGAACAATGGAAGGAGAGCAAGGTGATTTAATGAAAGCAGAGAATGGCAGAGATCTGTTAACGTTGAATCATACTCTTGTTGCTGTTCTATCACAGTGCATTGTTATCAAGATTTATGCAATTAAATGTGTTTTACTGGGTTTTTTTTCCCCCCATATAAGCACAGAAATGCTGTGCCTGATGCCATGTCTATACACTTGGTCCTAGAAACACTGCAAATGGAAAGATTTGCTTATATGATCTCCAAACCATTTAATCATGAATTGAATTTCACAACCTTTGCCTGGAGTGTCGTGACACAGAAAAATTTTAATCAGACCTTATTCATTGTACTGTTTAGCCTGCAGTAATTATAATATTAGTCAGCCTGCAACTTCCATTTTTTATCACTACCACATTGTCTCTAAAGCAAAGAATATGAATTGTATGTACATATACTGTAGGAAGTAGGAATAAGAAACTAGGGTACATTTTGCAACAATAATTCCATATTTGCAATTTTATGGTTATGTCACCAGTTTTCACATTAATATTTCAGTAAAATCTCTTTTTGTAGAATTTTCTATCCTTTACAGCCTTTTCCCTGTAAAATAGTACAGCAGGAGACAGTATTATTTTGAAATGTCTTTTGCTTCTTCCTGATTTTTGGACACTAAAAATCTGTAACTGTTTATAGCATCTGCAACAGAAATTTTTGAGTAAGACAGTAATTCCTGTGAGGGTGATTTATATTTGTGAAGACATGGAAGCAAATTCCTTATGAATTAGAATCATTAGACGAAGAGGAAGTTCAGTCCTGCCAGCATCCATCAATAACCGCTCCAGAGTGGCCAAGTGGTGGATGTGAAGACTGACCAGTCAGCGATCTAAGGTTCCTTCTCTGGTGGAAGAGGCATTGACAATAAGGATGCGCTTCTTGTAGACCTTTGATCGTTCTTTGTAACCTTACATAAGTTACTTATTCCTCACTGTTTTGTTTCGCGTGCACACCCAGGTCAAACGTTAACTTGAATGTGCACTGATATGACATTACCAAAGCATTTCTCTGTGCGGGTGTGGATCTGTGTAAATCAGGCAGAAGGCTTTCTGAGAGGTTGCTACTGAGCTTGGTATATTTGTAGGGTTAGTTTTTGTGCATTTCATTCATGTATGTGCTCACGTTATGTGTACTCAGTGACATCACTTGGAACGGGCTCTTCCGTGTTTCGCTGATGAGTTACTGGCACTGCTGACCTGCTTCTTGGTTCAGTACTCGCCCTCTTGAGACAAGGCCAAACACTGGTGTTCCTTCATAAAAAATACCCTTAAAGGGAAAGTGATAAAGAAATACGGAAGAAAGCAGAGTGCAAGAGAATGTTAGAAAGTGTTCATATGTGGTAGGGAAAGCCTCAAATTCAGTGAACAATATAAATGAATGGAACAAATATTTAATATAAATTTTCACCTGTATGTATTATGCTGTTAAGAGTTTTGAGAAAATTTGTGTTTAAATTTTGATTGTGATTAAAGGGTCCATGTTTCTCAGCTTTGAACCACATTAAAGCCCTGCCTTGGACATTGAAGGACACAACTGTGTTCTTCAGATGTATGTGGCTAACATCTATGAAAGTGAAAATAGAATGTTTGGAGGATACAGTAGTAGCTAAACCCACATTCTTCACACCAAACAGCTGCCCCCCAAGGCTTGGGACCTTGGAACTTAATAGGGGCTTTTGGTGATGTAATTTCTGTCGGCTAGAGTGTATTGCAGGGCACGTCTCAGCTGTCGGGGTTATAGGATCACTTTCCCAACGGCTTCACTGGCTTTGGTGGTAGCAGAGTGCAGCCCCTCCTCTATCTGGTGAGGTGTCAAACTCCTGACAGTTCTGGCCAGGTGCGCTGGCGGTATGTGCCACGGTACGCTCACAGGAGACCGTAGAGGCTAGAAATGGCTGAGGAAGCATGCCATGGGTCAGAACCGCCCTGAGCTGGCTGGCCACTCATGAAACTGGACTGTGCTCTGAGGGAAATGGGAGATGATGTGCCTGGAGTGATAATACTGTTATGAGCGTGTTTACATGGTTGACATCACAGAAATGGCATGGGCTCTGAGCAAGAAGAGACGTGTCATGAGCGTGTTTGCATGGTTGACAT